>MU623432.1:0-32231 GCA_025201765.1 Daldinia sp. FL1419
CGAATAAAACGCACGTTTACGCACAGACGTATTTTGTATGTATTTTTGCTGACCGGTTGACTAGTTTGACCGGCTGACTTGTGGGGCACGTTAATATTCTTAACTTTATTACATAATTGGAAAAGCTTTGGAAAAATGAATTTAAAATATTTAAAAAAATAAAATTTAAAAAAAAAGAAAATAATTTTAAAAATAATTAAATCATAAAAATTTATTAATAAAAATTTATTATTAATAAAATTCTTTAAAATATATAAAAATATTTATTTAAAATATTTATTATAAATATAATATAAAATTTTATATTTAAATATTATTTAAAGGTATTTTATAAAGTTATAATAATAATATTATTAAAATCTAAAAAACTTAATGAAAAAAAGAACTTTTTAAGTATTTATAGGTTAATATTCCTTTTAAGGATTATAAGTAAAATAATTAAAAAATAATGGTAAATTATATTATAATAATGGTGGAATAATATTAATTATTTTTAAAAAATTAAATAAAAAATAAATTAATTAAATTTATAAAAATAATTATTAGAATAGTAATAGAAATTATATATATTATATAGTGTATTAATGTTATGATATTATTTTTATAATTAGATATTTTAAGTATTTTTAATAATATTATTTTATAAAGGTTTATATATATATTATATTAAAAAAGATGTTTAATATGGGTAATAAATTAAATTAATAATTTTATAGAAAAATAAAAGGTGTAATTAATTTTTAATAATAAAAAAAGTAAGGTTTATTTTTTTATTGTAGGTATTTTGTAAGATTTTTTATTATTATTTATTTTATTTATTATTTATATAATTATGGAATTAGTTCTAGAAGGAGGTGTACTACCGCCTTATCCCCAGCAATCTACATTATCCCTATATATTATTATTGTAATAATCTTTCATTTAAGAGGTTTAATTAATATTAAATATTTTACTATTCTTTAATAATAATTTATTATAAATGTTTAATAATTTTTTAATATATTTAAATTTAAGCCTTAATGAGTATAACCTTCTTTTCGAAAATGCCCTTATTTTTATTCAAAATTCTCTAATATATGTAACTGAGGAGAGCGAGGAGGAGGATGAGGAGGTGGATGTGGAGGAAGACAATTCCAACAAATATGGTTCGGAATAAATGCGGAGCAGTCCCGGGTAGACATGGTCCTCCTGGAGGCATCATTTATTACAATATACACTTTTTTATTATTTTTATGTTTTTACTTTAATATACCTTTAATTTATTTAATAAAATATATATTATTATTATTTATTTATTACTATTCCAATTCACCTAGAATATATTACAGGTATCCGGTCCATCTTTTGGTATTTGTTCCTAATAAAAAATATATATTTTTTTTGTTATTTTTATACAATATACTTTTTAAAATGGTATTTTTATTTTTATTATTATTATTATAAGATTTTTATTTATAATCTTTAATGTAATAATTTTTTTTAATATATATAATAAAATCCATCTTTAATTCCAATTATATAGTTATTTTCTTTGATTATATGGACCTTTTTATTATTACTTTAAAGATCTAAAATAATAACCTTTTATATTATTATTATTATTTATTATTATTCTGATTTACCTAGAATATATTATAGGTATCTGATCTATCTTTTGGTATTTGTTCTGGGTAGGAATTATATTCTGGAAAAAACTTACCTATTATTTATTTAAACAAATTATATTATTATAATTTTAATTTTATTTTATGTTTTTATTAAAATTTATTTTTTAATAAAAATAATTAGATTTTAATATGAAAAAATATTTTATATGTTATAATGTTTAAATTTTATGAAATAATATAGTAACGGTCTAGGTGTAGGATAATGATAAGGTCCAAAATAATTTTATTATTTTTTTTAATAATTAATAAAAATATTATTATATTATAAAAAAATTATTTTGGAAAAAAGTTAAGATATATATGGTTTGTGTAAGGTATAAATATATATAAATAATTTTATATTTTTATAAAAAACCAATATTTATTTTTATTTTTATAATTTTCTTTTTAATATTATAATATTATATTTATTTTTTAAAATAATTTAAAATAATGTTATTAATTTATAATCCTTTTCAATTAATTTTAATTTTTTTTATATATTTTTTTTATATTTTATAATATTATAATATAATATTATTATATTTGTTTTATTTATAATCCAATATTATTTTAAAGAATTTATTTTATTTTTATATATATATATTACATTAAGTAAAAAAAAGTTTATATATTTATAAATATTCTAATATCTTTTTAATTTTATCTTATTACTAACCTTCTTTAAATATTTTAATCCTTTTATTAGAAATTATTATAATATTTTAAATTTAATATAATATTTTTCCCCGTCTTCGGCGAGCAAATCGTCTTCATAATATGCAGCTGCATTGGGATTGTAATTTCGGCGCAATATGATATTAAAGTATCGTATTAGGTCCAGAATGTTGTAATAATTTTTAATAAAGGGATTAAAATATTTAAAAAAGGTTAGTAATAGGATGATATTAGAGAAATAATAGAGGACCTACAAATATGCAAATCTTTTTTTATTTAATATAATATATATATATAAATAAAGTAAATTTTTTGAAATAATATTGGATTATAAATATAATAAATATGGTAATATTATATAATAATATTGTAAAGTATAAGTAAAGTATATAAGGAGGATTGAGGTTAGTCGGGAAAGGCTATAGGTTAGTAACATTATTTTAAATTATTTGAAAAAGTAAATATAATATTGTGATATTAAAAAGAAAATTATAAAAGTAAGAATGTATAATAGTTTTTTATAAAAATATAAAGTTATTTATATATATTTATACTTTGTATAGATTATATATATCTTAGTTTTCTTTTGGAATAACCTCTTTATAATATAATAATATTTTTATTATTTATTAAAGAAAATAATAAAGTCATTTTAAATTTTATTGTTATTTTATATTTGGATTATTGTTATATTACTTTATATAATTAATATTATAATATATAAAATATTTTTTTTATATTAAAGTTTAATTATTTTTATTAAAAGGTAAATTTTAATAAGAATATAAAGTAAAATTAAAATTATAATAATATAATTTATTTAAATAGGTGGCAGGTAGGTTTTCTCTGGAACACGGTTCTTACCTGGAATAAATACCAAGAAATGGACCGGATACCTATAATATATTCTAGGTAAATCGGGGTAGTAATAAATAAATAAATAAATAAATAAATAAATAAATAAATAAATAAATAAATAAATAATATAATATTTTAATATTATATTATATTAAAATTATAATCCTAATGTAATTATATATTATAAAAATAATTTATTCATCAAAAATAAGGAATTATATAAAAAGTATAATTATGTTTTTCTAGTGCAATTCTAGGAGTTAATTGTTAAGATTTTATTATAACTTTTTCAAGGTTTTTAAGCCTTTAAAAAATTTATTAAAAAATTATTAATAATATTTAATAATTATTTTTATTATATTTAATCCTTTATTTATTAGATTTATAATTCTTATATGTTCTAATAATCTTAAAAAAATTATTTATTTTAATATTATTAATATTATAATTATTTTATAATATAATTTCATTTTATACCTAATTTATTAATATTTATTAATTATAATATAAGATTTATAAGAAAATTAATTCTAAAAGAAGGCATATATATGTTACCTTATTTCTAATAATTTACATTATTTATATATATTATTATTATAATAATCTTTTATTTAAAAAATTTAATTAATATTAAATATTCTGCCATTCCCCAATGATAATCTATTGTAGATCTTTAGTGACTTCCCGGTATACCCAGGTTCAAACCCTGACAAGCACAATCCTCCTTTATTTCATTTAATTCGGGAACGTTGCTTCATCATCGCTTTCGTTCTGCGGGTATTGCGGTATTAATATGTATCTTCCATATATTTATTATCTTTTCAATTTTTACTTTTATTTCCTTTATTAAATTATTAATTTCAAATTTAATTATTTTTATTAATTTATTAATTAATATTATAATTATATTTATTTTATTAAATTTAATTTTTATTTTTATTTTATTCTTCCTTTTTTTTACAATAGTGATTTCTAGGGTAGGCTTGTTTAGGCTGCGGACCTAACTGTCTACCATCCATATATCATCCTTTTTATCTCTTCTTAATAATACTACCATCACATATATAATATAATATTTTTCTATTACTTATTACAATATTAAATTTTTAATAAATTAAATTATATGGCCTTTTATGAAAGTTTCGTAAAAAAACAATCAAAAAACCAAAAAGTCCTCCTACCTTTTATATTATAATTTCAATAAATTTATATATATTTAATAATATTATTTTAATATTATTAAGCTTATTTTAAATAATATTTAAAATATTTACCTTATAAAATGATATAATAATATCTTATAATTTAATAATGGTTATTAATATATTATCGATTTTATTTTTTATGATTATCTATATTATTATACTAATTTGGCAGATTATTTCTTTTATTATTTTTTATATAGATTATTTTAATATATAGTTTTAATATATTTATTAAATATTAAATATATATATATATAAGAAATATATTAATATTTTATATATTTAAGATATATTATGATTTAAAATGGAAGATTTATAGAACTTATTATATATATATTTTATAAAATTAATTATAATTTTATTTTAATAAAGTAAAAGGATTAAAAATATAATAATTAAATTAAATAATATATAATAAATATTAAAAATTTATATCATTTTTTATAAAAATTAATTAATTAATTAAAATTTATTATATTTATTTAATAATTTATTGAAAACTTTTAATTAATTTAATTAATATTTTAATTATTTATAATTTATAAAAGAACAATACTAATCGGGCAGTAGGTGGCGTGATATTTAAATAGTAATTATAAAAGAAATAGGGTTCCCAAAGGGTATATACTTTTCAATATATATTTCTTAGTATTTTTTTTTGTATTTCCTTAGGATTTTAATTCTTTGAAAAAGAAATCTAATTTATTAATTATAGAATAGGAACATAGGATGAAGCCAAAGCTATGGCAATGTAGCTTGATCAGATAGGCGGCGGGTAGGTTTTCTCCGGAACACGGTTCCTATTTAGAACAAATATTAAAAGATGGATCAGATATTTGTAATATATTTTAAGTAAATTAGGGTAATAATAAATAAATAAATAAATAAATTATAAAATTTATATACCTTTATATTAAATAAGAATTTTAATAATTCCTATAGGATATGCCTTATATTTCAATTAACCCATAATAACCAAAAATTATATAAATTAAAAGATATAAGGTATCTATATCCTGAAGAGGGGAATAGGCTAATTGGATAGAAGAATAGATATATGTAATTGTTTATTAATAGTAATATATTTTAAGAAAATATTTTTAAAAAAGAAATTAAAATTATATATTTTTATATAAAGATTTTATCAAAATAATCTTTAAAAAGCTCTATAATATTTAAATTAATTTAATAAGAAAACAATTTTTAAAGGTTTATTTATATTTAAAAAAAATATATATAAATTTTAAAAAAGGGGATTAATAAAATATTAAATTAAAAAGATTAAAATTTAATATAAATAATAAAGATTTTATCAGGTAATATATTAAAATTAGAAAAAAAAGATTCATTTTTAATATAAAAAGCTATTATTAAAATTATATATAAAGGTACGTACCTATGATACACCTTATCCAGGACGAAGTCTGGTATATTATATTGAAATTTTCCAATAAATTACTATGTGAAATTGATAAGAAATTGATAAGAAATTAATAAATAATTAATAATAATTGATAAAAACTGATAAGAGCTGATAAGAGCTGATAAGGTGGTTGATAAGCTGATAAGGGGTAAAAAACCACATTAAAAATTTAAAGTTTAAGAAAATATTTATGATTGGGTACATTTTTACTTAAGTTGATTAAATAGGAAATAATTTATTTATATTAAATTTAAGCTTTAATAATTCTTATAAAATATGCCCTAACCTTATACTTTTATCGTACAAAATTTGATAATTTTAAAATTTAATGATTTTTTCCTTAAGAACTTAAGCTGATCAAACAGGAAAACAACTTCTGGAAATTTATTTATATTGAATAAGAGCTCTAATTGATCAAGAGCTCCTATAGGACATACCCTAACCTTACACTTTTATCGTACGAAATTCTATGGTTTTAAAAATTAATGATTCTATGTTTGAGAATTTGAACTGATCAGACAAAAAAACAACATCTAAGGAGCTCTAATAGCTCCTGCAGGATATGCCCTGCAGTTTTATCGTACGAAACTCTATGGAAAAACTAACGATTCTATATTTGAGAACTTAAGCTGATCAGATAGAAAAACAACTCTTAAAGGCTTATTTACATATCAAAAAGCCTATAAAAGGGTTCAATTAACAGATTTCGTCCTGGCCCTATCACCTTAATTCATTATTATAGAAAAATTAATCATTTTATACTTAAGAACTTAAATTGATCAGATAAGAAAACAATTCTTGAAAACTTATTTACATATTAAAAAACTTATGGAAACCTTAGAAGGATTGCCTCCATAGAAGCTAATAAGGTCTTGCAGCTTTAATTACGTAATTATATTACAACCTTCTGTAACCCCCCCACCCCCCCCCCCCCCCCTAAAAAAATTTAAAAAACAAAAATAAAAAAAACCTTATGTAATTGGGGTGACTCAGTTATAAAAATAATTAAAAAAAGAAATTTAATTAAAAACATAAGAATAATTTTAAATTATGTGGCTATTATTTGAATATTATACCCCTTATTGCCCAATTAATATTATTTTTATAAAATATTAAAGTTATTTTTAATTAATTTTATATATTATATAATTTATTAAATATTATATTATTAATTTAAATTAATTTAAAATATAATAAAAATATATTTTTATTTTTTATTTTATAATAAGGAAAATAATTGATTTTTATTATTAAAATAATATTAGATTATATTTTTTTATTTTTTTATTTTTAATTAAATATATAATTAATTAAAAAATCCATTTAATTAAAATTAATTTATTTATTTATTAATTTATTTTAAATAATTTAATATATTAAATTTAATTATAATAAAATAATAAAATAATAAGAATTTTTAATAAAAAAAGTTTTTTTTAATTATTTTTAATATATAAATATTTAAAATAATTAATTAATTTATTTATTTTAATGGTTTATTAATATAAATAATTATTTATATATTTAAATAATTTTTATTAAAATTTAAAATATTAATTATTATATAATAATTAAAATTTAAATAAAGTTATATTAATAATAAATTAATTATATATTTTTAAAAATCTATATTAGGGTTTATGGCATGGATATTTATACTAAACTAGCTCTAGGCGGTGTATGATTCTGCCGGGCCAGGTGGTCCGTGCTTCCAGCAGGATCCACAGTTATTCGTGGGGTAGAGGGGCCCGAGTACGTAGGTACGCAACTATTAATATCGCAAATTTAAGCTTTAGCTAAGGAACTTGACGTACATGGCGCATATTCACATACGCCAACTTACTATGCCCGCTACCTATTTCGCCAAATATCTACTCCAATGCTCATATGTATAGTACTAACCGTACTATTTACATGGTTTCTATTATCACTTCTACTATTACCCACGTGTGTTAGGTAGGTAGGTAATTATCTACAGCTAGGCAGCCCAACTTGAAAAGCCTCTGTCTGTTGGATGTACAAGGGTAAGTAATCTTGCGTCGTGAAGTTCTCATCGATATAGTAAGAGATATCGTCAGAACTATAGTTGGAGCCGAGTATAGCAAGAAGATCGCTTTCGATGCTACATGCCGATAATCAGTCGACCATCTATTTCCTAAAATAAACGATTCATCGCGAGTGGGGGGGGAAATATATGGAAACTTACAAGTCAACAAACACGAGGTCAACAACATCCGTTGTCTCGTTATCTTTAAGTCCGGCTACTCCTTGGAAGAAATCAGGGATCTCGTAATGCAGAATTCCTGAGTGTACCGTGTCATCACCGTCGGTGCCAAAATCATCCTTAGTCGTATATCCAGCAGTTACGTCGACAACTTGGCGTCTCGTAATCCTGGGCGATACATGCTGGGAAGCATGATTCTCTTCGCGCTTGAGATCAGTATAATGGACAGGAAGGGGATCAACGCAAATATCGTGTTCGATATGTACGACGCCAACGCTGCGCTTCCGACTAGCACCAGCATTATTAAGCGATTCGGTCAAGTTTCTGACCAGGACATGAGGAACTCCCGGGATGTATAGGAAAATATCGCGAAACGGCGACACGATGAATTGGTCATCGTAAGTAAACGGTCCCTTATACATATCAAAACGGACGCTTCCTGTGTTAGCGATGATATATCGTGGTATATTTCTACGCGATTCGTTCACGACACCCACAGCTAAGGCATCTGACAACAGAGGAAATATGTTGTCCGAGGCATTAAATGGAGCGCACGTCATGCAATAATCCCGAGGAATACATCCGTACACGTCGGTAAGGTTCAGCTGCTCCCTATCCTTCGTAATATCCGCCGTGACGGCTTGGCCATCATGATAATCGAAAGTTTTATTATATCGTGTCGCGGCATGATACTCGAAAGTTCGACGATTCCAATCGAGATAACGGCGAGAGTATACAAAGGGCGAGGTAGAATTATGCGTTGCTTTACGAGTTGGATTAGGGACACCGATAGGACCAGGAAGAACCCCGGAATATCTGCTATTTTCCCCATCGAATCCAGATACGGAAAGCCAACCTAGAGTTTCGCAATATCGGCCTAAGTAGAGATATAAGAGTTTGGTCAAAACAAATACATTTCCACTTACCTGACTCGAGCGCTGTGCTACTACTATCGTAGACCGCAAAGTCCCTAATGTGACTATGACCTCCTGTATAATGGTTAATCACCCATTTGACGTCCCATGGATGCAAGACGGACCGATAAATTGAATAGGGGTATCTGGGTGTACCGCACGAATCGCATCGAACACGATGGGAAAGGTACTCGTCTTGTCGGTCGGCCGAGCTGGATTATGACCTAAAACGACAAATATATCCACAGGCTCCGGGTAATTAAGGGCATTCAGAAACCACTTCTGAGTAACCATGGTTTTCGCAGGGATGACTTTAGAGACATTCGTATTGCCTACTGAATATCAGCATTATGGTTCACGATCCCTTAGGTACATGGGGTGTCATGGTGTCTACTCACTAGTGAAATCGAATAGCACGCCAAAGGCCATAATTCTAAGCCCGTGCTTCGTAGTAAAGTATCGGTGCGTGTTGCCGATATACTGCCACTCATTTGTCTGGCGATCAAGTATCTGAACGTTGGATGTGAGATACTTCTCACCCCAGTACGTTGATATCTCGTCTAGAGCTTGGTAGGCAACATTGGCAAGATATAATTCATGGTTTCCGATGGTCAATAGGTCGTACGGGGCCTTGTCGAAGATCTTCATCGATACCTCACCATCCGGTGTAGTAGCGTCACTCAACCCTGCTCCATCATGCAAATCTCCTATACGGCATATGAGCAAACTACGGGCTGAGAGAGTTTCGTAAAGTCTTACCAGTGTCTACAAGAAGAAGATCGGCGCCCATATTACTGGCTTGGTACTTGAAGTGAGTTGAGAAGGAAACGAAATCACCCCAATCGGCACCATAATTGGCTTCCTTGAGGTGACCCTACTTAAGCATTAGCCACTTTCGAAGGAGGAAAAGAAACCAAGGTTGCTGAGAGTATTTGAGAGGGTTACTTTATTACATACCTCTAACCATCCGTGAGTATCAGTCTTGCACATGAACCGTTAGCAAAAGTATCTTACATATATAGGTAGTTAGATATATATATCGCGGGATGCAACTCACGGTATGTAAAAAGTTCAATTGGCCCCACTAGATTAGAGCAGTGCAGATTAGCATACATCTCTCCTTATTTTTATTAGATATTTCAATCATAACTAGACGAAATACCAACTTCGAGAGCCCTCGTAGGTCCGTGGGTAGCACTGAGCGCATCGGGCTGCATCCTCTTCACATGTCGGACATGCTCGAGGTGATCCACCGAACCCGAACAACCGGAGCATGCGGCAACACTACGGATGAGATCCAAGACCCCTAGCACGACGGCCAAGTTGATGAAATGCATCTTAACGGCAGTACAACTAAAGAGGGTGGTTGAATCTTGGCGGTCAAAACATTCCGGGTATGGGGGGAGGAATTAAATACCTACAAATCGGATGAGACTTGCCGGCTTACCTTATGCATTGCATCCCTAGGGAAGGAACTGGTGCATGACCCCCCCCTTCTCCTTGTAAAAAATAGGGGGCAGGATGCTGGAATGGTCGGAATACCGCACGCGGCTAATGGACGCCTTCCTAATAAAGCAGGTGGTTAATGCATGTAAATCGTCGATTACGTTTCCGTATCTAACCGCTAGAATTCTAATCAACCTCAACTTCCTCTTAGCTTTCAGCCCTTTCGCTCTTTCCACCCTTTCACCCTTTCACCCTTTCACCCTTTAGCCCTTTATACGGGTCTATATTTCAACGTTGATAACTTTCTGATCCTCGGTTGCCGAGTCCCCTTCTGGAGTTGCAGGACGCGTCTTTTCACCGTCCGTTACCACATACGGTATCTGCCGTGCAGCATCTATCGCGATGAGCGTACCTTCTATCCTACGAGATATAGCTCGGTAGATATGGCCAGGACAGTCGTCATCGAGGTAGAACTCTAAGATTTCCGGTCTCTGGTCTAGTCGGAGTTTATTATTGATGGTATCCTCTACTTCTCTGAGCAACTCGATTGCACCAGCGCTATCTATTGTACCGCGCACCCACATGGACACCACCGTTGTCGTTCGCGAAGTTCTTTTGTCTTTGGCCCCAACGTCGATTCTATATGCGTAGGATGCATTGTCTCTCTTGCAGATATACTCCTCTAGAAGATCGTTGAGGTCGACGGTAACGGTACCCATGATTAGCAGTATTTGTCCTGGAATTGGCTTGGCTGGATATGGTTATGGTTTTGGTATACTTTGGGATCTCGATTCGGGAGGCGATTGGGAGTCGATGCACTTTTATATAATAAATGGACGGTTAAGGAAGTGGGAACAGCCTCGTACGTACGTCGTCAGTGATTAACTGCTATAACTGAGACAATTATAACCCATAAGCAATAAGGTCCTTTGTGTTAATGTCAAGAACTAGTAGAGTCAATGCTCTCTTGTATTATACAAAGAATTGGAACTTGAGGCTTCTGATCGATGTACCCTAACATAACGAGATTAATTCGGTCTACGAGGGTCAGTGCCGTCTACGTAGATGCGATGGGTGATAGTATCAATGTCATGTTGTCATTATTAAAGACGTGTAATGATATGAATTTCATCCGAAGTAAAGGGGGCGGTTAGGTATGGGACGTAAAAATCGGCTATCAGATGGTTTGAACGAGTTGGAAGGCAATCTTGAAGCAATACATAGATCAAGTATCACGTATACTTCGAAGTCACGGGGAATAGTGGTCACGAAGTATTTACGAACAGTTTAAATATAAAGACTTGCTAGAAACGCCGAATGAAACAAACTAGTAACGATCATAAGAAAGCCGCATTCGCCATCGAAAACCACCAGAGTTATATCCCCAACCGAAAGTAACAATCATGAAGAAACACTCCGGCCATACACCGTAAGCCGTAAACCATATCCAAGAAATATAAGCCCAGGTTTCCTACCCAATGCCCATGGAACAAATAACGGGAACGAATCACAAGAGGACGAAATGTCCAGCGACAAAGACAAGCCCCTTAACGAGGGCGAGCGCATTCGTGAACGAGGACGCGCCGGCGGAAACAGCGTAAGACGGGGGGTTCATGGTGGTGATGGTGTTGTTGTTGTTGTTGCCGGAGCTAGGGCAGCCAGGACCGGGGCACGGGACGGGAACGGGGCCTTTGCTATGGCATTCAGGGCCGTAGCACGGGGGGGAGCCAGGGTTGCCGCCGGGGGTGAATTCAAAGTCTGGGCGAGGACACTCAGGACCGTGGCATGAAACAACTGGACCAGGGCCTTCTGGAATTGGGCACCCTGGCCCAGCGCATGGGATTGGGACTGGCTTGGGACCGGCTTCAGGGCACGAGTCATGGCCAAAGCAGGAGCCAGGACCGGCCGGCACGGAGTGACCCGGGACCTTGGTCGGGTAGGCACCCGGCCTTCCCATGGGATAGGCGTTTGGGGTAGCGGTTATTGTCGCAGTAACACCGTTGCCCGTAATGCCAACGGTGGGATAGCCGGTGGGCTGAACACCCGGGCAAGTAATCTCGACTGTCGTGGCGGGTTGGCAAATGGGACAAGACACTGTTGTCACGACGAATCCCGGAGGGATAACCTTGGGGGTATACTCGGACGGAGTTCCAGTGCAAGTTTCGGTGACGGTGTAAGTAGCCATCCACTGGCCTGTCTCGCAGGCTGCTGGGAGTACAGTCTCGTAGACGGTGGTGTACTGGGTCTGAACCACAGGAGCCGGAGTGGTCTTCGTCACATGGTGTAGGACAGGAGCCAATGCACTAGAAGTGCAAGATAGGAACTTGGCAGTGTTGGTAACGTTGAAGTAAGGCATCTTGAAGGCTAATAGTGTTGTTTGTTTGGCGTTCTGTCTCTTATGTAAATGAGTGTGTTGTAGTTGGTACGAAAATGAACGTGGTAGCCAAGGTGACAGGTAATGAATGACTATGGGTGGGTAGTAAAAGAGTGACTGTAGTGAATGACTGACGTTGCTGATGATGTTTCTACGAACCAAAAAAAAAAAAAAAAAAAAAAAAAAAAGGAGGATCCTAATGGACCAGACGATTCAATACTTTATACGCAATTTGGCCGTAGCCAGCATCGCAAACCTTGACGCGAGCTGAAGGGACAGCATATCTTGCAACTGCAACCATAACAGAGATTTGATTATCGTAAAGAATGATCTACAGATAAAAGAATGGACCAGAATTGTGAGGCATTCCTCTCTACTTCACTTGAACTGAAGTCGATAATGATTTCGTGGAGGGATACAAGATATTGAAACATTCGGCTGAGACTTGCCACGCTTACTCCCGTTCAGCAACAGCCATAACAGCAGCAAGAATTGAGACGATTAACATTAATCAACGCTTAGAGGACTTGATATTTAATACGCGATTATTCAACGCTCAATTTCTACGTCGCGATTGGCGCGCAATCTCGGAATGTAGTCAAATACATGTTCCCTCGTTTTTCGACATCTCCCGCACACGGTCCGAGGACGTTCGGGAGACTTCCTAATAAGGATTCTTAATCTCCAGAGTGATTCTCATGGTGAGAATGGCAACTCGTCACTGTGAAGATTCGAAATGACGGTCGTGGCTACTCTGTGAATACTTTTTGATCTAAGGAAGAAAAAGAAGAAAAACGAAAGCAAATTTTCGGATTGCGAAAATAAGTTCGAGGGGGGGGTTACGGACCCCCCCTAGAAACGGACCCCCTGTCAATTGAGCCAATCATACTTTAAAGCTCTTATGTAAGACCCACTTTTTAATTTGAAGCTCGAGGTATTTTTACTTTTACTCTCTCAACCAATCAAAAGCTTATCTCCTTATCGATATGCTTTTTTCAACAATAAGAACTATTAAATAACTTATCTTGAAGTTCATTAATCACGTGATATATCAAGATCGACTTGAATAAACCAATTAAATAGCTTCTTTTGAAAAAAATTAAAGAAATTTTGCTCGAATAAAAACGTAGAACCATAGAGCTAACCTTAATTAGTTCTAGTGGCATAACTTTATTGGCTGGCTTAAATAAGCCATACTCAAAATAGCAATTAGATATTTCTCTTTTACTGTACCCCACTAAACCAAAGGCGGAATGGTTTTGACAGGGGGTCCGTTTCTAGGGGGGGTCCGTAACCCCCCCCTCGAACTTATTATTTATCTAGACTCGGCTGGTGGGGCCGAGTACCGCTAGTGCCCTCTCTATACACCAATACGTTATTGTTAGCATAATACTCTAACCAATTATCCGAAAATAATCTCATATCAATAATATGGACTAAACAGTTAAACTAGATACCATTGGGGCCCATCAAGCATTAGAATAAGTGGGATCTCATTCTTAGCGCCTCATTCCGCATCAATCTATTCTTAAAAGTCTCTCCAAACATAAACTTGCATCTATAACGATTAGGTCCCTAGGTACACATTCCTAAAAATGCCCTCAGACGACTACGTATCAGCCATTGGAGGCGGTGCTCTCAAGTTAAAAGGTGGGAAGGTACAGAAAAGTAAAAAGAAGAAGAAGACAAAAATTCCAAACCTGGAGCGATCTGTTACTCCCCGTGATAGTTCTAGCACTAAGCCTAAGGATATCGAGAATCTCCGACAAGACGATAACGAAGATGTGGTTGACGGCAGCGATGGAAGTAACAACGATGTGGCCGAGCACAAAACCGAAGCGGAGCGCCGCTACGAGGAAGCTAACAGAAAGAAGGTACGTTATTCCCGTATGATATACCGTCCATCTAATTAATACTAATATGTGCTACGTCACAGATGCTAAAGATGCTCGAAGATCCAAAGGTAGCTTCCGAATTCCGAAAGACGCACAAAGAGAGAGTAGAAGGTCTAAATACGTATCTTTCTAAATTGAGCGAACACCACGATATGCCCAAGATTGGCCCGGGATAAAACTAGCCACATCTCATATCCCACGTCTCTTGCAGCCGTATAGCTTCGGTTTTTACCTACTTAACTTAATAATAGCATGACTCAAGCTTCTCTATAGTTTACTTAGTTCAACTACCTACTATTACGAAATGACTTCACGATGGTGATCGCTGCTATTATTATTGTATTGGATAGAATATCTATTATGAGTAGATTATTAGGTAGTCCTCCGATTGTCTGTGTACATGCATAACCATCCTAGCCGACGTTGCAAATGGTCTGAAATTAGGGAATTAATCCGCAGACAATCTCGTGATATTCGTCAATGGCTAGCTTTCCAGAGTGTACTCCGCTAGCTTTGAGCCGTCCCTTTTTCTATGCTAAGACGTTCTCTCCTTTTTTTTCTTTTTTGCTTTTTTCCCCTTCCCTCTGGGTCCCCCAAATGAATGTAAGATGCCGTCGAATTTCCGTGTATGCAAATGCCGGCGCCGATAATAATAAAATGCTTCGCTTTGATGATGATGATGATGATGATGCTGCTGCTGCTGCCGCTGCTAATAACGCCGAATTGCAAGATGAGACGAAAGGAAGATTATCTGAGTTAAGAAGGAACTTATGCGAGAAGCGCCCCACCGACAACGGCGCCAATGATGACCTCTACTACCGGCCTTCGGGCAGGTAACATAGCAGGGCCAGATTGCAGGCTTCCCTCGGCTTCTGAGGTCTGGCTTGCTTCTTCGGGAGCGCCTGGAGTGACCACTTCAACAGATGTGATCGTTGTCTAAGGTTTGAAGTTAGTAAGTAATGTGTTCTTGTTTCAAACCCATATCACCCAATATAGACCAGAAATAAGACGTACCTTAGCACCTCCAGGGAGTGTTGACGTGAATGTAGAAGTCTTAGGCGGCCTTGTAATACTGGGAATAGGTGCGCTTGTTGCTGATGTTGTTGATGTTGTCAATGTTGTTTCTAGATTCCAATTAGCCTAGTGACCGCTTTTTCTTAGAATAAACCGTAGAACTTAGTAGACATACCAGGAATACTCGTCGTCTCAGCAGAAGACTCTGAGGTAGTTGGCGATGACGATGGCGATGACGATGGCGATGACGATGTCGTCGAGTCACTAGTCGTGGTGGTAGATACATCAGACGTAGATACAGGTGTATCCGAGGTTGAGTCCGAGGTCGTCGTAGGTGTATCTGCAGAGCTTGAAGTAAAAGTCTCTTCTTGACTTGTCGCGCTTTCACTCGTAGGAGCTGCAGAGCTAGACTCTACGGAAACGGAACTCGACGTGGTAATTGTGTCGTTGCCGGACTGCCTCTTCGCGAGTTGGACGATGGATGTCGCCAATTCGGGATCACTGGCGTGGACCGCTTCCATAGCGGAGCGGTCAGAGTCGTAGACGCCATGTTTGTAGGTGCCAGGGAAGTAAGAGTGAAGAAACTCGTGAATAGCACGGGGGGAAGCCGCGTTCAATAACCGCGAGAAAGTCGAGTCGTCACGAAGTACGACGTGCTCAGTCCGGCTTTCGGCTGTCTCCTCACTAGATGGCTGTTGGTGCAAGACAGCACTAGCTAAGCCGGCCGTGACAAGCAGGCCGACAAACAGAGTGAGGAAGAAGTGGCGTGGCGAAGGCATATTTTCCACCAGACGATGTCGAATGCAGCGTTTAGTTTGAGTTGGTGCATAAGCTACCTGTTCAACCAGGAGACCCTTTTCGGAGAGAGGAGAAGTCATATTGAAAAGGAACAATGTTGTTGATTGGTAAGTCTGTTTTTATGGTGAGCCGACTGGATCAGTTTCCGAGAAGCGAAAGAGCTAATGCAGACTATTGCAGGAAGACGCTTGGGCAGTGGGCGGCAAGATTTCGGGGCGACGACTATGTACAATGCAATACGGTATGGGATGGTACCTACTTGGTACGCGCTCTAAAGCAAGATCCACGGGGGGTTTGCTGCACGGCTCGAGGCTCGAGCACGCTTAAGTTATGTGTATTATGTATGGCAGAGCCCCGTATCGTCGTTACACAAAGGAGAAGCAAAATCTGGGCAACAACAGAAAAAAAGGTCGACGAGATTCCAAGAAAGATGAAGACCCGAAGCCGAGCAAGTAGCCTATCCAACTTCACAAGTTCGTATGTATAATAATCCCTGGATAGCGTGGCTTTGACGCGTACCGGTTTGCCGGATGTTGTGGAAACCTAGGAAGGCAAAAACGGGGTTGCTATGATTTGTCTTTATTTAATGGAGATAGGTAGATAGTTGGTTGAGCTTGCTGAAGAGCGCCGATAACATTATGTATTGTACGTTTGTACTGCATGTATATTAGGTGCGGTATGTAGGTACCTACACTACCTGACCACCTAGTACACAATACCAAGACCTATCTACACTAGGGTAAGATATCGTGGCTGATGGCTTAATTCTCGAAAGTTGGTGGAGCCATACTGTGATGAAAACTAGGCTTAGAAAATCCATACTGTACACTGCGATCATGGTGACGTCACTTTCTGCTGAGAATACGAGGTTTCTGCTGTTTCGTCTAACACCCCCACTTCAAGCTCTCCCGTCGTATTTGGCGCTGACTGGTGAGCTAACCAGCCAGGCAGACATCAAAAAAGCTGGTGCACCCCTTACCAAAATTATAAAAATAATAAATATTTAATTAATATTTAAATAGAAATATATTATTTATTTATTATTTATTTACTAATATATATATATTATAATTATAAAAATAATATTTAATAGGAAATATTAAATGTTATGTTAATGCTTAATAGGGGAATGCGCCACCTTTTTTGATGCCCGCCTGCCAAGTAATAAAATAAAAAAATTAGGGGAATTAAATTGGTTAATAATTGTTCCATTCCTTACCTTATTAATATATGGATCATTTGTATAAAAATACCTAACCTAATTAAATTATTATAAAGATTTAATTAATTTATTATATAAAACTTATTTTATTATTATTTTATATTTTGAATAAGGTAATAAATATTCATTGAATTCTTAATTTTATTAATGTTGAATAAGTTTTCCCTAAATACTCATTGAATATTCATTAAAGATTTAATTAATAAATATAATTAAATAAATTTTATAAATTAAATTATTTAAATTTTTAAAAGGTTTATTAAATATTAATTTATAAAATAAAAATATATATTTAATTTGAATTAAATATTATAAAATAATGGTAAAATAAATTTTTAAATGTACCTTCTTGGTTAGGTAAGTTTTATTCCGCCTATATAAACTACCTATGCATTGGTAGGGTAAGGAATGGAATAATGGTTGAACAATTGTCATATAATATATAAAAAAAATTATAATTATAGAATTCAAGTTATTATTATTGTTAGAATTTTAGAATAGAATAATAAGGCTTTTTATGGAATTATTGTAAAAGAAAAAAAATTTTCTACATTATTTTTAAGTTTATTAATCTAATACATCTTTCCAAATGAAGCCAACGGGTAAATCTGGAACGTATAACATCAAAAACGCAATTCTTTTACATTCCCAAATTGGTATATTCCTCCAATTATATTTTTTTAATAATTCTTTTTATTTATTTCCTGTTTTTGTTATATTATTTTACTTATATTTTTAAATATTTTAATTTTTAAATAATCTAAAATATCTACTAGATTTATTTGTTTTTTAAAATAAATATATTTATCTTTTAATAATGCTTTTATAAGTTTATTTATACTTATATTTTTTAAATTAATGCAATTAATTTTAATATAATGTTTTTAAATTTTTTACTTAAATTAATAATTATATATATTTATATATCTTAATTTCATTTTAAATTTTTTAATATTTTTAATAATTAATCCAATTATTTATTTATTATTATATAATAAGAATATAATTTAGTTTTTGAATTTAATTTTAAGGTTTTAATTAATTATAATACATAAAATCCTTTTTTTATAATTTAAATTAAGATAAATAATTTAATTTTAATAATAAAAATAATAATTATATTTTATTTAATAATTTTTTAATTAATAATTTTATAATATATATTTATAATTTTTTTAATTAATTATATTATTAATAATTAAAATATTGTTAGCAATTTCAAAAATGTTATTTCCATTTAGTTCTAAAATATATGCTTATATATATATATATTAAAGGTATTATATAATTTGGTTAATTATTATATAATATTTTAGATTTGGATTTAAATTGAATTAGATTAATTTTAAATAAGTAAATAGAATATTAAATTAGGTAATTATTATGAATAATACTAGTTGGGCAGTAAGGGGCGTGATATTTGGGCAATAGCCATAAAAGAAATAGGATCCCTAAGGGGTATATATTTTTCAATATATATTTCTTGATATTTTTTTATATTTCTTTAAGATTTTAATTTTTTAAAGAAAATATTTAATTTATTATAAAATTTATATATTTTTATATTTATATCTTTCTTATTTCATTAGTTACGCCATAATCCTAATTGATCAATTAATTCCCAAAGAAATTTCCTATAATTTTGGATATTTTTAATTATTACATATTAATTTCTGATTGGAAATATATATAATATATTTTAAAAAATCACAAATTTAATTAAATTTTAAATAATATTAATTATAAGTGTTTTTAAATAGGTTTTAAATTAATATAATGAATTAAAGTGGTTTTAAATTTTGATATATCTTGTGCGCGCGCCTGTGGCTTCCTGTGGTATATAGTTTTTTTAATTGAATAGGAACTTATATCAATAAAATCCCCCTTACAAATTATTCAATTAAGGTTAGTACGTATTACTTACTATTCAATAGGAACTCTAATTGAACTAGAACTCTAATTCAACAAAAATTCTAATTCAATAAGAACTCTAATAATTAAATATAAAGTAATTATATCCTAAAGAAAGTAAGTATTAAAATAATTAAATAAAAGGCTAATAAAAATAACTACTAATAACAGTAACTAACACTTAAAAAATAAAATAAATAATATATTCAATAAAAAAATAAATTTATAAATTATTATAAAAGTTATAAAATAAAGTAATAATTTTATAAAACTTAATTTAATTAAATAAAAATCAATCCTTAAAAATTTATATATTAAATAAAAATTTTAATAATTCCTATAAAATATACCCTATATTTTAATTACCCTATAATTAATTATTTCTTAAAAAATATAAATATATATTAAAATAATCAAATAAAATATTAATTAATAAAGGTAATTACTAACACTTAAAAAATAAAATAAATAATATATTTAATAAAAAAGAGAAATTATAAATTATAATAAAAAATTATATAAATAATAATATTTAAAGAGTTTGACCTAATCAAATAAGAATTAATTCTTAAAGGCCTATTTATGTTCAAAAAAGCCTGTAGAAACCCTAGAAGGATTTGTTCTATGGAGGCTAATAGGGTTTTATAAGCTAGTTTTAGTTACGTAATTACACTACCCCGGTTCATTATAATAGAAAATTTGATCTGATTAGATAAGAATTAACATTTGGGGGCTTATATATTGAATAGGAGTTCCAATTTGGGGTTAATGTTATTAAAGAGGAATTGTAATTGAATAGGAGCTTTAATTGCTTTTGCAGGAGGTGCCTTGCATTTCAATTACCCTATAATAAATTAATAGGTATAAATAAAATAAAAGATGAAAAATAATTATATTTTGAAGAAGATATTAAAGTAATTAAATAAAAGGTTAATAGAAGTAATTACTTATAATGGTAGTTAATGTTTAAAAAATAAAATAAATAATATATTTAGTAAGAGAGTAAATTTATAAATTATTATAAAAGTTATAAAAAAAAATGATGATTTTGTGGAATTTGATTTGATTAGATAAGAATCAACCTTTAAAGACTTATATATTAAATAAAAGCTTTAATAATTCTTATAGGATACGCCCTATATTTTAATTATTTCATAATTAATTATATCCTAAAAAAAATAGGTATTAAAATGATTAAATAAAATATTAATTAATAGAGGTAATTATTGTTAATTAAAAGGTTGTAGGTAAAAGAAGTGTATATTATTGTATGAAGTTATAGAATAATTTATTAAATTATTAAAAACCTAATATATAAAAATTTAACCTGATTAAATAAAAATTATTTTTTAAGGATATATATATTAAATAGGAACTCTTATAACTAAATATAAAATTATTATATCCCGAGGAAGTTATTAAAATAATCAAATAAAATAATTAATAAAGATAATTATTAGCAATGGTAGTACGTTTTAAGAGAGGTTATATTTAATAAGAGGTAAGAAAGGCATATATTATTATATAAAATTTTATAAGAAAATTGATAATTTTATATTTAAAAATTTAATCTAATTAAAAAAGAAAATAATTCTTAAAGGCTTATTTATATTTAGAAAAAGTTTTTAAAGATTTTAGAAGGAGTTGTTCTATGGAAGTTAATAAGGTTTTATAAATAAGTTTTAATTATATAATTATATTATTTTGGTTTATTATAATAGAAAATTTTATTTAATTAAATAAAAATAAATTTTTAAGAATTTATAAATTGAATAAAAGTTTTAATAATTCTTGTAGGATATATCTTATACTTTAATTATTCCATAATAAGTCAGAAATTATATAAGAATAGAGGATGTAAGGTGATTATATCTTAAAAAAGGTATTAAAGTAATTAGGTGGAATAATTATTAAAAATGATTGTTTATTAATGGTAGTGTATTATAAGAGGTTATATTGAAAAAAGGATTAAAATTATATATTATTGTATAAAAGCTTTATAAAGGTGACTTTTGAAGGATTATAATGTGCTTGAGCTGATTAAATAAGAAAAACAACTCTTGAAGTTTATTTATGTCTAAAAGAGCTGTAGAGATTTTAAAAAGGTTGGTTCTATGGAGGTTAATAAGGTCTTATAAGGTAGCTCTAATTACGTAATTTGGTATTAAATTGATAATCTTAGAATAAGAGTGATTGGTTCTGAATATCAAACTGGTTGCAAAGCAATCAGTCCCAAAAAACTAGTATATTATATAATTAATTATTTTTATGAATCTTATAATCTAATTAATTAATTATTTATATATTTAATTAAAAATACTTTAGTTTTTAACATTTTAAGTTAAATCTTTTGAAGAGACTCCCATAGCTCCTCCATCGAGTCTACTGGAGGGCTTCTGTTAGGACCTCTAAGAGGAGGGTTTGGAATATTAGATATATTTAAGGAAATTAAAGAATAATTAAAGGACATAATAATATAAATATTTAATAAATTTAATAAAAATACTAAAAATAATATTATTATAATTTATTATTATAATTAAAAAGAAATTAATTTAATATAAATAGGATATTAAATTAAAAGAATTAAGATTTAATATGAACAATAAGGATTTTGTTGGGCAATATATTAAAATTGAAAAAGAGGGGTTCATTTTGGTATAAAAGGCTATTATTAAAATTATATATTAAGGTATATATTTGTAATGCACCTTATAAATTATGTAATTATTGTTTAAATATCATGCTTCTTACTGCCCAATTAGTGTTATTCATTATTATAATATATAAAATTAAATTTATTTTTTATTAATATTATTATATTAATTAAAATAAAATTATTTTTATATAAAATAATAATTTATTTTTTATTATAAATATTTTAAGAATTCTTTTAATTAATTTTATTAATATAAATTAATTAATTTAATTAAATTTTATATTATACCATATTTTAAATTATTTTCATATTAAGGAATTATTGTAATTTATTATTTTTAATTAATTTATATTATTTTTTAAATTTAGAAATAATTAATTTAATTTCTAGCTTAACTTCTTTTTAATATATTATAATAATATTATTTATATATATAAAAAGGAAGATTTTATTTTTAATAAATATATATAACTTTTGGGATATTAGGGTAAAATTAAATCTTTTTAAAATTTATAAAAGTTTTTATTATTAAAGGAAAAGTAATTCTTAAAAATTATAAAGTATTTTAATAATGTAAAATATTTTTTTTAATTCTTAGTATCTTTAGGATATATGTATAAAAATATTTCTTTTAAATTTTATATTTATAAACATATTTATTACATTATATTATATAAGTTTGAGATTATATTTAATCATTATTATTATAAATATTTAAAAAGATTTTTAATAAATGTTAAAATATAAATTCTTTTCTTATTAATTATTTATTAATTTCTTTTTATTATTAAATATATTTTATATCGTTGAAAAAAATTATATTTATTGATTTTGTAAATATAAATTTATATATAATTGAATATTTGTTTATTTCTATATTAATTATTCAATTATAATATAATTTCTTAGGTATATATAATGGTGTAGTTTTTAAGGTAAATTTATTTAATCTTTTAGAATACTTTATATAATAAGTGATTTTAAATATTTTAATAAGTTTCTTTTATATATTTTCTTATATTTATTAGTTTTTATTAGGAATATTTAAATAAAATTATTTAAATCTTTTTTATTATATTAAAGGAATTAATAGGTAAATTCTAACATATTTGTTTTATTAATTACATATCTTTTATAAATACCTATTTTACTTATTAAAAAATTAATATGAAATATTATTTTTTATAATATATGATATTTATCTTTATTAAGAATAATGTAAGGGATTATTGATATTTTGATATAAATAATAAATAAAATTGTTAATAATATATGATTTAAAGAAAATAATAGATAAAAATATGTTTTTATATAAAAGTGATTAATTTTTAAAATAAAGGTTTTTTCCCTTTTATTTAATAACCTGCTTGGTTGTGGGAATGTTGGTCATGTGACCATAGTGGTACAGACCTATTTTAATCCTATATTTAATTCCACATATTTTGATTTCTAATCAAAATACATTCCTTTTTAAAATAACTATTTTTAATTAAATATATTTGAATATCCTTACTTTTATTATTATATATAATAGTACCTTATTTATTCAATATTGATTCATAATTGATGATAAATTGATTATAAATTAATTAAATACTTAAAAAGGAGGAGATAGCTTTAGCGTTAAATCTTGATAAGAAAAGGTAAATAACCTTAAGATTTTATATTTTAATATATAATCTTAAATTTAAAATTTCATATTATTATATATAATTTTAAAAAGATTTTATATTAATTTAAGATTTTTAAAAAACAGAAACAACTTTAATATTAAATTTATAATCCAAGATATATATTTATTACATATAAATAAATAATATTAAGGCTTCTTTTATAAATAAAATAGTTTTGGGGGAATTTATACTAATTGAATTACACATCCATCCCATATTTATGTTTATAACATATGATTATATTTACTACAACATCATAACACATTAAAAAAAAATAATAATACCAAAAATTACATTATATTTCTACCTTACCAATAAATTTTAAACTCCACCTAAAATTTCTTTTAATATTATTTAAAAAGTTTTATATATTATAACCATTATTATTTAAAAGTTTAATATTTAAAGAAAGAATAATTTAATATTTTATAAAATAATTTTATAAAGTAAGACTAATACCGTTTCTTTTTTTATAAAAATATATTTATTTATCTTTTCCTTTACCACTCTTTTATTATAATAATTAATATTTTATTATTTTAATTATAATATTACACCTTACTTATTTTTTTTAAATTTGTTATAATTAATATTTAATATAATTGAATTAGTAAAGGAGTTTTAATTGAAGTATATTAATGATGAAATGTTAGATATTAATTTTATTATAAATAATATAATAATTATTTCAATAATTTGAATTAATAGATATATAATTAAAAATATAATAGGTTATAATAAAGATATAATTAATAAAGATTTATAATATGTTTTTAAGAATAACTTCTATAATTAAATTTTGATCTATTTTTTTAAGATTTAACATCTATTATGTATTAGAGTTAAGGAATACCTTAAATTCTATAATATTTTTATAAAAATATTATAGAATAATTTTTATATATTTATAATTATTATTAATATAAAATTCTTTTTTTAAATTTCTTTAAAATAAAATAAATGATTTATGTTGGATGGACAAGGTACCATTGCATGCAATAGTAAAAATAAAGGTATTTGTAAATTTAATCAAAAGTGGTATGATCTAAGAAAGAACATATTTTGATCGGAAATCAAAATACGTAGAACTAAATACAAGATTAAAGTAGGTTTGTACCATTATGATCATATAATTAACATTTTTACATTAATAATTTTTTCTTTTTTTATAAAATTATATAACATTAATAAACATTAATTAAGGTTATGATTTTAAGTATTTAAATATATTAAAATTAATTCTTTTCTATAATCCTCCTTTTATTTCTATTTATATTAAATTAACCAATAATCTTTTTTATAAAATAATATAAATCTATATTTTTAAAAAATATCAGATTAATATTCTAATAAAATAAATAATGTTATAATATTGTAAATTAATAGTTGTTAAAATTAGTATTAATAATCCAAGATATTTTGGAATTAGGTATATCCTATAAGAGCTCTTGTTTAATTAAATCTTATTTAATATAAATAAACCTCCAGAAGTTATTTTCCGGTCTAATTAATTTAAATTCTCAAATATAAAATTATTAATTTTTCTATATAGATTTGTACAACAAAATGCAGGGTATATCCTGCAGAAACTATTAAAGTTCTTATTTAATATAAATAAACTTCCAGAAATTATTTTCCTATTTGATTAGCTTAAATTCTTAAATATAGAATCATAAATTTTCTATAGAGCTTTGTACAATAAAAATGTAAGGTTAGAATATATCCTGCAAGAATTCTTATTCAATTAAAGTTTATATTTAATGTAAATAAACTTTAAGAAATTATTTTCCTATCTGATTAGCTCAAGTTAGGATATACCCAATCATTAGTTTTTCTATAGAGATTTATATGATAAAGTGCAGGGCATATCTTGTAAAAATTATTAGAATTTCTTAGAAATTATTTTCTTATTTGATTAATTTAAGTTCTTAAATATAAAATTATTAATTTTTAAAATCATAAATTTTGTACAATAAAAGTATAGGGTTAGGATATATTTTACAAGAACTATTAAAATTTAAATTTAATATAAATAAATTGCTTTCCTATTTAATCAGCTTAAATAAAGATATACCTAATCATAAATATTTTCTTAAACTTTAAATTTTTAATATGTTTTTTTTACCTTTTATCAATTTATCAATTATTTTATCAATTTTTATCAATTTCTATTAATTTTTGATCAATTTTATATAATAATTTATTAGAAGAGTTTCAGTATAATACACCGGATTTTGTCCTGGATAAATATTTAGGTATAAAAAGAATAGTTCCACTCAAATCTTACAGTTATGGGACAAAAAAACCGCATACCTCAAATTTATTTATATATAATTTCAATAATTCCTTTTAATATTATAACATATATATATTAATAATATATATATATAAAATCATATTGAAATTTATTATAGATTTTATTTATGAATTTAATTTTTGAAAAGAATTAATAGAAAAATTATAAAAAAAGGTTATTATATAATAGATTTTAAATAAAATATAGAAATTATTTTAAACCTTAAAGATTTATTTTGAAATTTTAAAAAATATATTTATATGAAGTTTAAATATTTATTTATATATATAAAAACTTTTTTATTGAAAGAATTTAGATTGGTTGAATTATATTTAGTTGAATATGGTACGTTTTATAGAAAAATGTAGATTTCTTTATTAAAATCCCTAAAACATATATATTTCAAAAGTTTATAACTTACTCAATTCTATACCTAAAATCTTAAAGAAAGTTGTTTTATATATATAATTACTTATAATTTATGTTTATGATTTTTCCGAATTTATTTTGTATCATATATAACTTTATATTAAATTATATTTTATACAAAAAACTAAGCCTACTTATATCAACTATTTTAATATCAATCTTATATACTAATAAATATAGAAAATCAAAAATAAATATTTTATTAATTAAATAATTTAAAACAAAAAACCAATCAATTTTATCTATTTTCTATATTAAGTTATTTAAGTTTGAATGTTAGGGGTACGAAATTTGAGGTGTGCGGTTTTTTTGTCCCATAACTGTATATGATGCAGGTGACCCTGAAAGTCTCACTTTGGACTTGGCGATCGGGATGATTGATACTAACGGTTAGTAACAATCAAAACTTTATCTTGGTCCAAAGCCACGGCTTCGATCCATGGGAGCCGTCCTCGCTTTCTATCATTCATCCAGCTTTGCATCACCAGTCCGTAGATTTGACCTCAAATTTTAATGTCTCGTTCATGCGCGCCCATGACATTTATATTAACTACCCACTATTATTCAATGCATCCTTATCATCAGACTATGGCCTCATTATGCGTT
This sequence comes from Daldinia sp. FL1419, assembly GCA_025201765.1. Lineage (NCBI taxonomy): Eukaryota > Fungi > Ascomycota > Sordariomycetes > Xylariales > Hypoxylaceae > Daldinia > Daldinia sp. FL1419. Next base: position 27,273 of record MU623432.1, read on the forward strand.
TGGCGTAGGCTCCGGTCGATCGTGGGTGAGATTCCATCTACACATCTAGAACTGTTGGAATGTGTGTGGCTGGTATACAGGGATATTATACGCCCCACATCCGTGACCTTTATATATCGTAGATATGCCCATCTATTCTCTAAGATAGACTTGATAATACAAGTAACTTACCTCATACATGCGTCCCATTTCAACAAGAACTATCAAAGAGCGTAGGGTATGCGCATAGCCTCCATAGAGCTAAAGACGTATTCATGGCTGACTTGGCATATACGGAGACTAAATCATGACGAGAATAACTTAGCCAGTACCATGCCATCATCCGCATCGGAGGTCTTATGCGCGAGCAAAAATTATAGTTGGCATTAACCGTGCTCTTTGCCATCTATACGTAGACACTATAATTTCGAATTTGTGATAATCCTTCTCACCGCAGCGCCGTGGCTTTGCCTCCAGCGCCATACATATCTCTTGTCCAGAATGATATTAACTCTGCGTTGAGGGCGTCTCCATGACGATACGCCCTCCAGAGTGAAGAATCTACTAAATATACCCAAACTAGAACCTTTGCGTACGGAATGTCTTATCAACTGAGAAGTAGAGTTGAGAGATTTTGTTGTAAGACGGCGTAGATATAAAATCTAGAAGGATTCCCTCTTCTTTTCTCACTTCATCCCACAATATCATAGAACTCACCCGGGGTGCTAGTGATGACCAACATTCGCTCCACCCAAAACAGACCCTGGCTCTCTACCTCGTCAGAGGAGGTTTCAGCCTCGTGGCTACCTAACTCAAATCCTTGGCCAAAAGGTCAAGTCTGCTAAGCAGACGAACTTCATTCTTAACGCACACGCTAGCAAGCTTTTCGTGACTTTAATCTATGAGGACGATGATGCAAGCTCGGTGTAATCTGATGAAGGGGTCGCTCTGGCAGTATGTTTTGCCCCTTAGTTATCTTAGCAGGTTTAGCTGAATCATATATAGTCAAGACCGGAAAAAATTTGTATTAAAGTAGGGTTCGGCGTGGATATTGTCAAAAAATTCCTTGGGCTCGTCATCAATTCCTATAGACGCGAGGCCGAGTTTTATAGCCGTGTCGTTTCACAAATCACTCACATGGAGCTCCCATAGCGGTATTGGGCCGGCCAAAACGATACACAGGGCAGTGTACCTAGTCATGAACGATCTAAAGGCTCTAGAAATGGAATTTGGAGAGCCAGTTGACGCCTGGTCGGTCGAGCGTGCTATGGCAGATGTTGAAAAGCTTGCAGGTATATATGCAGGAGCCTGCGGTAGAAGTTCCGACTAGTCGTGGGCCAGCACGGAACTTTACGAAAGACTCATATAGTCCCTTATAGACCGATGGGACGAGCTTATCCTGGACTCGAAGAGACCACCTCTCCCCGAAATCATAAAAGATGAGGAACGAATGAGAGTGGTGTTTAAGAAATACTTCACCCTTAGGAACCCTAAGTTCTAATGCTTAGTATACGGTGATGTACTCATCAACTGGTAGTCTTAACTGAAGCTCGTAAGACGCTTTTAATTCATTAGGAACTTTTCAAGTACCTAGTTAAACTAACTGAAAACTCGGCTGATGCCATGACTACATGGGTACGTGAAAATGAGGCTTCATGCCAATATTGGATTGGGCGATGTTATACCCTACACAGGTGCCTACCTAGGTAGCCGCACCAGATCTTTGCATGGCGAAGCGTAAGATAGTCCCCGGCAAGCGCATTCGAATAAGGATACGCGTAGGCGCCGTCAATTGTTGGTCCCACATCGTTGAAACTAAAACCGTGGATTTGGGATCTCCCTACAACGCAACGTAGGTACATGTATGAATGACGTAGATAACTGTCTAGGAGTCAGCGGGAATGCCCGTGCCGCTACACTTGCATACATACCTATGTAATATTAGAGTAGCATTAATTCTTGGCAGGCTAATGCGGGACACCCTGCACTTCCTAGGTAGCAGCGAACCTTGTTCCGGATGCTCTTAGCTAAAACTCCACGACGGCCCGGCCTGAATCCTTTATAATCATTGCAATGCCATCGAAACAAAATCTTCACCTTGTGACCTTTGTCCTTTTAATGAATAAGGCCATTTTATTGTTTGAAAGACTAGGTCTTGCCATTTATGGATTCGGGGCGTTCCTCTAGACAAATAAATTTTCTATGTATGTGTCGTAATTTGGGTTCATCGGGCGCGCCAAAGATACCAGTCCGTATTACCCTCTATATGCCTGGCCTATGAATTTTTGGCAGCCGGTGTGCAAGGCTAGTATTCGTGGAAATCATATATCCTGCAGTACGAACATGGAGCAAATTTGTCGAGATTAAGGGATAAACTCCAGTCTTTCATCTGAAAACTAATGGTGGGAGTGAGGTTCGCCAATCCTGAAGAAGGGCATCTCTGATTTTAACATGTCTCCAAGCACCGTAGTAACCATCGATGCTAGGCGAAGAGTTAATTGGGGACTATACAAATACGCTAGGTATGATATAATGACGACTATACATACCCGGGCCTATGATGCAATCGTCCGAAGAATATTCCCATGCAACAGCATGGTCCTCGAAATTGGGAAATGGGGAACGCCATACCTAAGGTGTCTCTTAACCTATCTAACCTAGGTGGTCCGCACAACATCGTCGCTATAGCTAATACAATGTATTTGAATCCATTCCAATGTGCAGGCGCGGAAATGCCGAGTGGAATACCTAACGATGAAATTGGTCACGTAGACATCAATGAGTATACTGTTACCAAGTAATGCAGTATTAAGATATATGCCAGAGTGATTGCCATTTAAAGATAGGGACCTAGGCAGCGCCGATAGTAGCCAAAAGAGCAAGTAATGCAATCCACGTCGACAACCCTATTGAACTTGATCTTCTTAGGCATGTCTACCAAGGCCTCACGAAATGACATGGCCGTACGAGCATAGAGAATATGATTGTCTGCGAGACCGGCCTTTTTAAGGTATTCAACGTAGGGAACAAAACCGAACGCATCTCTCGAAAGACCGGTTATTGCTTTAGAAGGAGGAGCAGTACCAGAGACAACGATGTCAGTTTGTGGGACTAGAACGACGAATAGTTCCTCGAGATCTGTCATGGATTCAATCACTTCGCGGATAGGGTCCGTCGGCCCAAAGGGAATGGCCCTGTCGAATTCACTCTGAGGCACGAGTACGGCCAAATTCCTCACGCGGTCCCTCCAGGGCACGGAGCGCATCGACCAAAACGCTTGCTCGGCATTCGAGACGCAGAGGTAGAGCATATCGCGATCCCAGTCAACGTAGACAGGGTGCGCTTGGAGTCGTTTAGAGTCGCTCTCGATAGGTAAACTCGAAGGTAGAGTTAGAGCGAATTGAAGAGGCACGCGAGCTCGACCTGACGTAACGGAATCCGCAAGATCCTTGCCGAAAATGACGGGTGTCCAGACGCGTTTGCACGACAGCGCAATAGAATAGGCTTCATGATTGATCAAAGGAGAGGGAGGTTTTCCATCTAGAATAACGAGGTTGGTGGCCGAGTCTATAACGGTGCAGTGAAATAAAAGAACCTCTCTCTTTGGATTTCGGCTTCGACTTTCAGGAGATGGATGAATCACGTGGATGCGCGCACTCTCAAAGTGATATTCCCAAATTAAGATACGGAGTTCTTTCGGAAGGTCATTAAAACATTCGAAGGTGCTGGGTGAAGTCATATTGCAAAGCACGATCGCGATGTTTTGTTTTGAGGCTTCGGGAAGACGAAGATGTCGTCGTCAAAGAACTTCTAGATTAGAGTGGAGTATTTTTGGTATCCGTCGAGATCATGCGCTACGTAACAAAGACGGTAATGCGTCTAGTGCGTAATAGCGTTACCTGCTGCATATGACGCCGGGTAGCGGTAGCGCTGGTAAGCAGGTATCTAGGTACGTATCCCGGTATGGTTAGTAGAGTTCTTGGTACAGAACATCATTTATGTACCAGGTAATTTTGCGTACTGTATTTTGGAAGAGCATCGACCGAATTGCACCTTCTAGATAAAAGTTGCGCAAGCTATTAGGTGCTGGAATAGTCGTAATTTTTTATAGATGCAAGGTATCTCTAAATCCTTTAGGTTACCCTTTTAAGATTAGAACCCTGGAAGTACCTAACCTAGGTAAGTACGATTATGTCACGCACTTCTACTGTACACTACCTGCAGACTAGGTTCTAGGAACAATAGAGACGGGCAATGGGTGCTAGGTAATTCCCCTATAAAAATCAGCCTGTATTACACCCGAAAACCAACTCCCCTTATCTTCAAATGACAAATGAGTCGCAAACCCCTCTCTCTACCGGGTCAAAGTCCCTGAATTACGGCTGGGCCCAAATGGTCTTATGTATGAAAAACTGGCTAGGCGATGACCTTCTATAGCTAGGTACCTGTTATCGCAACTTTCCGAAACGTGTCGCTGATATTCTATATCTGCGCCAATCGTCTTTTCTATGTTTTCCGTCGTACGATCCTGAAACCAATCACATATGAGTTGATCTTCCATCGTTCTTCCTTCTTAGTTATCTTCATAGCCGTAGCTATAATGAATCTTGTGAATATCTCGTTCTCCACACAGGCTCGCATTATTAGGGCGCCCCCCAACAACGAAGGTGGTCATGGTAGTACCTATATCCTCACCTAGTCTCTCTTCCAGCTCATCGACTAATTCATGCTCATATATGAGCTTTATTAGTTCCCAGGAGAAGCCTTCAATTTTGTGACTTCCAATTAACACTAATGGCAAGTCTTCAAAAGACTCTCCACCATGAAGCTCATTCCAGTCGAAGCTGAGATCAGCTATATACTCTCCACCTTCGACCAGTCGGCATAATTTGCCGTTCCCGCCTACGCCCGCGAGAAATCGTACATGGGGGGGGGGGGGGGGGGGGGGGGGGGGGGGGGGGGGGGGGGGGGGGGGGGGGC
>MU623432.1:32241-153216 GCA_025201765.1 Daldinia sp. FL1419
TTTATATATGATATAAACCCACAACCTTACCCAATAGGTAATTTTTTCGGGTTCCCCCCCCCCCCCCCCTAAATTGTAAATACCCCCCCCCCCCCCCCCCCCCTACGCTTCCAGGCGGCTGCGCGTGAGCTATAAGGGTACGATAATCCCGTACAGGACGAGTTCCCCAGCCTTGATGCTGCCGAACATGTCACGCCCTTAATAGATGTTTCTGCATAGACGACATGACATTCTGCCCGGACATTAGGGAAATCTGACTCTTACGAAACCAGTCTACGCTGCCCATCGCCAAACCTCACCGGATGGTTTCGGCTTGCCCAACTCCAAGACGGTGCGATATAGGGATCCCGAGAATTTAGATGCTCCACCAGAGCTTCTCTTATAATATGAGCAGTAGATTATCGGAGTACTACCATCCAAAACGGGTCGATATGCGGGAGCACATGTCCTACATAATACGCACCCCCGCTAAATAGTTGACTCGCGAGTCCTGATATCGCGGGAAATTTGTCGGAACGATGAGTAAGAATCATTGTTGAGTAATTCTCGACTACCTAGCGATAGGAAGTTTAGGTATTTGTTTAGCTTGTTACGGTTGCCTGGGAGAAAACTTGTTCCACGAGTACATTCTGACATCTACCGCCTCATTTGTTTCCGACTGCACGCCATGTTCGGCAATGACGGGTAACTTGGTCTTTGTGAAGACCAACGCCCGTTGTGATAACTCATATTCCTGAAGTATCCACCCTCTCATAGCCCAGGGGCTATATGTTAGGGCGAGGGATAGTCCATCTGCGGTTGCGTGGAAGTAGTCGTTTACCTCATCGATGAGTCGGAGAGTCCATGTAGGATCCAGATGCGGCTTCGTTTATTCTGGACTGGGACCTTATTCTTGTCGTAGTCCAATCCCTACCAAGAAATCCTTCTTGGCAAGACGTTGATGCGGGTGTGCAAATCGTCAGGGCAGCATTTTGAAATACCAGAGAAATCCGCGAAGATTCTCTATACCAATCCTGTTTGTCGTCTTGGATAATGCAAACTGCAAACCGCGTCTACCCGTGGGTACCGTATTCCTAGGGCTTGCGTAACTCTAATAGCATCTTGCAAGATCGGGGAGGTTTGATTCAAGCTAAACCCGTCTATTCTCTCTCGTAATGAACTTGCTTCCGTCTTGGATTGCTGAGAAGACTCCTCAGGCGGTCCCCAGCAATAGCTGAGAGTTGCATATTCAATATCGGCCGATTGCATGAATACGGGATCTTATTTCTTTCAACAAGTCCGCACCAGTTTGTTTCCCTTTCTCCAACTTCAATGAGGCGGGTAGGATACGTGGATCCATTCAGATACGTTTGTATGCGATCGCTGTGTTCGAACCTATCAGAAATCATCTCGAGGTTTTTCAAGCATAACGCATGATCCCAAGGCAGCGACTGACGTCCTAGCCATTGAGCACAGGGCCCTAGAATAGAGCAAGTTAGTTTTACAAGTTAGGCACCTAGATATAGCCAACGACTCTACAGCTTTCTGTGCTTTGACCCCCCGGTCTGCTCGCCAGCGTAAAATCAAAACAAATTGTAAGAGATGAAACCTTACCAGGGGGTGAGTCGATGTCAAAACATAGCTACGTCGATAAGCTTAGATGATCGCCTAGATATTATCAGTACCTGTAAAGCCTCCAACATTTGGCGTATTCGTACCTTTTTGATCATACCCAATCCATAACAATTCAACAACTAACGACTGAAGCCTTACCGCTGATCCATCTTCATCGGGTCGATACCATTGGTAAAACATTGACACCACCACTTGATCAGAAGAGTCTCGCGTATATCTTTGACTAGAACGTTTTAATATTGAACAAAAGTCACAACTGTCGTGCGTGGGCTGGTCGAGAGACAGCAGATTGGGGAGCGAGTCTAGGAAAAAATAATCAAGCTTAAGACTAAAGAGGCCAGGGCGTTCTTCTGGGGCTGCGAGATAGCTTCCTCCGGTTCGAAAAGGGGTTACATAGGTAGGCACCTAGCACATCGGAGTCGTAGAATTCCAGAACGCTACGTCTTGGAAATAGGTTGGCGAGTGGCGGTAGCGTCGTGGCCATTGTGACGGTATTATCGATCTAATGTGCGGAACTTTACGATCTTGGAGAATATTACCAATGGCTCTCGGACTACATAACTAGTAGGTCTATTACTACGTCGCACGCAGGTCATCAAGTTGACTATCGCCTAACCGTAAGAGGAAAATTAGGACCTCGAGATTACTGCCTGTATTTTAACTTATAAAGGGCTGACTACTTTGTACGAATGCCTCTTGCTTATGTATCTAAAGAATATCGAGCGGTACTCCCCGGGCGGTCATTGGATGGGTAATACGTGAGAATGGATGGCCATGTATAGCCATCTCCTATTGAAATCAATTATGGATGATTATACCTCACTCAGCTTTCTAATACATCCGGCGGTAAATGAGCCCTATTTTCACAAATCAGATCAATCTAGATTCTAAACATGGTAACATTCCCAATTATATCCGGATTAGGTATTGGTGGGCTCCCCTAATTGGCACGATTTATTCGAACTAGTGTGTATATTGGTCAATAGTCTAATAGAATATATAAAATCTCGATATAATCAAACAATGTTAATTGGGTATATACCTGACCACAATACGTAGTAAATATTACATGTAAGATAGTGATATACTTAGGTCTCAGCATACAGAATAAATCTACTCCTGTAAACATTCCGAAATTGAGTAAAGACGCTGTCAGAATGCACGCTTCAAATAGCAAATCAGACTTACGGCCGCTTTTGCGCGTAGCAACCATACGTGTTGAGAAACGTTCCGTTCGTAAACATCGCGACAGAGGCCGCAATCCTTGAAATTAGATAATTGAAGCGTACAGCTATAGTTTGTGCTTGAGCATCGAAGGCCCACCTGCGTCTACAGGACTTGGTATAATAGACTACCATCCTATGAGCGCCAGGTACCATGCCTCCTACTTTGATGTCCGGGACCGTGCTAAAAGTTGATGGCGTTTCTGGTGTTTGAAGCATCATGATCGAGGGACGAATCAACTTGCAAATAGACCGCGTGATTACACGGCTACGATGGAACTAGGCGTATGATTCGAGGACTGGTTCCGAAAGAGGGCATAAACGTAGCCCATATATTCCCGTTCATCCACAATAAGATTCGCGCGACCTCCGCATAGGCGTTTGCTTGTGTTGATTATGATAGATTTTTTCCCGTGTGGCATTTACGTGATACGCTGACGTGTTGGCCAGGTATTGGTGCTGAAGTCGTAATGAACGAAGGCCTTCCGTCAGTGATGTGTAGAACAACACTCGCGTGCATGGGCAGAATTATTTTGACGGGAGAACTTGAGAACAAACATGATGAGATCAGGTAATACCGAGTAAACCTGGAGTAAACTGAGCATGGAGGGATAAGATCCGAACCGTGTTCAGCGGGAGCGAAGCGACTGTCGATTGGGCCTTGGCAGCGGAAACGGCTCTGGTTTGAATAGGGCGTACCCGCAGTGACAATACCAACGAATATTTGGTATTACACAATGGGACTACCCGCCATTGAAAGACCCCTATTAAATGGGGTCGCAGAAGTTTCGGCACAATAGGAAATGGGCGTCGGTATCCGTGCTGTAAAGGATGCTTGCATATACTCATGCCTACTTAAGTAGGTACCCAGCTATGCTGGTGTCACTTTGTTGAATTATTCCTTAAGCATTATCCCCCGACTTCAGCCCCTTCGACGACCACGTTGATCGTGTAAGGGGTAGGGCACGTAGTTTCCTGTCTGCGGGACGTCTTGATACGATGAAGGCTTAGCTATTTGAGAAGATCGAGGAATGCTAGAGTATAATGCGGGATCGGCTGAACCAGATGGTATATCAATCGGAGTAGTAGTGTAATTAGGACCTGGAGGTCCAGGCATCCTCTCAATATATGGCTTCTTGCTGCTGGAACGACCGCCCGGCCTTACACTGACACTTGAACTGCGACGATGGTGACGAGATGAATTTGGCTTTTCTTCCTTATGCTCCGTATTGTTCCTGGCGGAAGTTATCGAATCACGGTGTTTACTCCCTGAACGTTTAAGTTTCGGATGTGAGGGTTCGCCAGAGCCGCCTCTCATGGCTCTCTCGATGACAGGCTCCACCAGGGCGTAATATTTCTGCTTGTAGTCATCGCGTTGGTCCCTTAGGTCGTCGCAGGTAGCTTTAAGGTCCATAATTTGTTCCGATTGTGTTATTCTTTCTTCTTCGAGATTCTTGTTGAGTCGTTCTAGTCTTGTAGTACGCTCGCATTCTTCACGATAACGCTTTTCTGCGTCTCGGGTGAGTCTATGGGCTTTAGTTAACTCGGCATCCAGGTCGTTACATCTTTTTTGAAGATGTTCAACTTTCTGGTTCGCTTGACCTAGTGCTTCTTGAAGAGCACCGACGCTATAGAGTTGGTCTTCGTAGTCTTCAGCTGTGAATCTACGATCAGGCCTTCCACCTAAGCTAGTCTGTTCACTAGATGACGAACCCACACCTGAGTCGTCACGACTATGGTGGCTTTTGGACGTCTTTGATGAGGTCGAAAACTTGACACGTCTGTCGGACATTTTGTCGTACAGGCCGTCGCTAGGGACTGTAAGCTCTTCGTAGGTGCCTATGTGATGGCTTACACCGGAGTGACGGGCTCAAAAAATATATCTAACGAATGGGAATAGTCGATAGACCGAGTCGAGCGGGGTTGTAGATGAGACTATTGAGCTGCCGGATTGATGACGAAGGGCTTGAAGAGCATATAAAACCACAAGGACTTGTAGTAGGTGGTGATAAGTTTGCCTTGCGTAGACACGGGGATTTTCAAATAGAGGTAAAGATAAAAGGGTGGCTTAGAAACTACGATTCGCGAATGGCCGGTTGTTGCCTTGAATTCTGACAGAATCTTCATAGGTAGGTAGGTAGGTAGGTAGGTATATAACACTTACACCACAAGACTAACAGCAACTCCAAGTACGGCAGATATGGACAAGCATCTATACTAATTAGGATGTAGCTGACCGGTTGCCTCTCACATGGAGTCATAACTCTAGGCAACACGGAGCCCCAGTCTATATCATCCTTCCCGACGGGATGAGCCTCATAATAATTCAAGGGTTGTCTTACCCGAAAATTCAGATGTAGCCGAGCGTAGAAGTGCGCCACGGCGGAAACACTCGTTTTCCTACACTCGCTGTTGATTGAGTTAGGTGATTGAGGGATAAGAGATCTCCTTGCTCACTACCCGTGTTCCACCCCACGGCGCGCCACACAACGGGCAACGCGCAACGGGCAACGCGCAATGGGATGGAAACGGGGGAGTGCAGAGAAGAAGAAACAAAAAGAGAGATCCGGAATGGTCTAGTATTGCTAGACGGCATCTTGTACTTCCCTCCTTGAGATGAGTTGGAAATTAGACCTGCCAGCTTTACACCGAAAAGATCGAGCAAGTCGCCATATCCCGCCTAATTGTTCCGCCCCCAAAACGGTTCGCCAAAAGGTCGCAACCGATAACGTAGGCGAGTCAAGATGGCGCAGGGATTGGGAAGGTCCTCCTCATCTACGATCTTGATTTTGGTGGTGGTTCTGCGCAACTGCGTAGAGCAAGACTGCTCTCGCGCGGGCGTGCAGGATGCGCAGAATGCCCGCAGAAATGCCTAGCCAGTCACATTCATTGTATCAGTCCAAACTGACGGCATTGCATGCAGGCTAGCAAGGACTCTCGAATGATATCCGAAAACGAGACAAGAACGGCATAAGAGATCCATTAGGAACAAAAGAGTAGAGCAGCATAATGACTCACATACAGGATGCATTAAAGGTTGCAGGGGTACCTCAATGTATTCGATGCATTCGATACATGACGTCTGACGATAGCTCGAAACTATTGTTGATCTACTACTCGCTCATTGATAGACATTGATGTCCTTGTTTGGCTGAGAAAATGAGGAACGGGAAGAGAGAGCTGTTTGCCTAGCAAGGCTGAAAGGAAAGGGTCCCTGGTTCAGTTTAGCGGCCCTTGTTTGGTTAGTAGCTTCAGCGAGAGGTACCCCTAAAGTCACAAGTAAAATCCCACCTGAAGGTTCAAGATCTAATTCGCCAGGGACAAAGATGTGGAAAAACTACGGGGCTAACGAGGTCACTCTACATAGTGTACATACATAGGTAGTACCTCTAGGTAGGTAAGGTACCTATGTACAATTCCCAATTAAACCTAAAAGGAGCAGGTGCTTACCAGTACGTAGATTTCTTATTTCTTAGTCACCACCCTCTACCTAACTTTAGGTACCTAGTGATCCCTAGGTACTCCAGATAGGTACCTCATCATGAACACCGCCACTGCGGCTGCCTTTTATTGACGAGTTACGATCAAGGAAAACATTCCTCAATGGTCCAGAACCAGATTCAGCCAGCTCGCCAACCCATCCACAATCAATATTTTTGATATCGGACCCCCGATAGCTCTCTCCCACGGTTCATGATCATTAGAGGATGCTTTTACACACCATCAGTATGTCCAAGTAAGCGGTGAACCCTGCTTCTGCTGCTGCTGCTGCTGCATCCCCTCATCTCGACTTGCGGGTATGAGTTGGCATTTCAACCATGCACAGCCAACGTTCATTATCAAACCAGGCAACCCCGGGGATAATACGAAAATTCCCGGGTTTACGCCTTCAACCTGAAATCTTCCAGTTCGCCGAATATTAAGAAGGCAACGAGGAAGAAAGGAAACAAAAGTGCACTTTTTTTCAAGGACAACCTAAGTCCTAAGAGCTAAGCAACCAAACACAAACAATCCGGTGACACCGATTGCTGAGCTGTCAATCATCTATGATATTGGTATTACGTACACGCCACTCGGGTCCTACGGCTCATGGGACATGAGCCTGAATGGGAGATGGCGAAAAGAAGTCTGTTGTATTCAATACAAAGTGGACTCGGACTTCAGTGGGATGTAGCCCAGTGGTCCGCCAAAAATAGCTCTTTACCTACTCCTGTTTGGAGATATGTGGTTCGCGGCTGAGAAATTCCTCTTAAAGTAGGCAACCAACCAAAGGCGTGCTTTTGTTTTCATTTGCCATATCGTCGAGACTATCAACTAAAAACCATCCTCAAAAAGAAACATGCCAACCAACAAGTTCTCATTCTTTCAATAGCCCGTTTACGTTAGCACCCGACGTGAGGTTAGATTGCATAGCATCTATCATTACGCCGACGAAAATTTCAAATATTGCCACGCGATATGCTATACTAATAATCAATTAATAACAAAATAAGTTGATATTGGCTCGAGTCAGCATATAAAGTGGTGTATGTTATGTTTACTTCCAGCGCTCCAGTATAGTTCTCTCCTAAGCATTCGATATACGCGCTGCTAAGCTTCTGAGGTAAGCACACTCTTCTCGAGGACTCTTTACGCGCGTACTCCGTTTCTTCCACGCAAAGTTGCACTTTTGCGCCGTGTTTACTGAATACTGTCACGAGGCGGACCAAGAAGCAAGGAAACAATGAAGTTGTTTCGCTGGGAACCTATCTACAACTATGGCTAAGGGCGACTACATATAGAACAAGTCCATTGTTCTATATGTAGCACAGGCTAGAACCCTGACAAACATAATCTTGTTGATTAGGAGTTAGGGGCTATTAATAACCTCTCACGAGACAGCCTCGGCCGGCGATAGCATGCGTCATCACGTACTCGCCCAAAGCATTGGGCTTGGACACTTACGCGGCGCTAGACTCCAAGTGACGACTAATAGGAACATAGGCGATGGTATTTTCCCCCTTTCCATAGGTAGATGCACGACGGATCAGACAAGATCGAACGTGTCCATATTGATTCCGAATTACATATACACAATAAGGATAAGCCGCTATCCGGGTATTATGCCTTGGCTAAGTGGTGTGGCTGTCGCGGTAGCTCTCACGTAACGCCCAACCCAGATCGAAGTCTCACGGAACAAGGAAGCAGCCGATATAGCAGTCTGGGAAATACTCATGGGCTTGTGTGTAGGCTTATTTGGAGAATAAGCTATCGTTTTACCTGGTTTTTGCATTGTAGGTTCTAATATTGGTTATGGCAAACTAGCCAAGTTCTTCAAGTCATACAGCTCATAGAACTACAAGCATATGCTTCATGACAAAATAAACGAAGCGAAATGAGGGTATCCTAACTTTCAAAGAGATAGCCGTAAAAACAGTCGCTAACCATCCATCGCAACCAATAACCCACCAGCGCCAACATATCCCATTCCTCCAATCCTTATCCCCCTGTTCTGCGTAACAATGCAAATGCTATCCTAAGATATAATAATGCAAGGCAATGAAAAAATTACAAGTGATTGCTGTATTGCGATAGAAAGGTGAAGTTCGCAGTATCACGAAACCCTTCTTGTTGCCGTTGGGTCAACAGAGCCCTGAAATATACCAAGCCGTTAAACGTCAATCCAAGATTTATCGCCCCCTGTCTGGTCTAGGGATGGAGTAGTCGAAGTGATATAGCACCGAGGATTACACAAGGCTATATCGGCGACGCGGAGGGAGCGTGATTTCGTACCTACGGATCGTACGGTACTGTTCGTCGATAAGAGCGTTCCTTTCGTTAAGATCCCTAAGGCGAGCTGTGAGCATACGTCTCGTCTTTTCAAGCCTGCTATTGACGTCTTCTAGGGTCTTTTTGTAATCATCACGTTTCTTCGTAATCTCTGAGATCCTCTGATTTTGGTCCGTGATGGTGTCCGTCATGACACAAACTCGTCTGGACAAGGTGTCGTTCTTTTCCTTGAGGCCCTGTATATCCCTATCCTTTTCATCAACCTCTAGCTTGAGAGTTTGTACCCGCCGGAGAAACTTTTCCGCCGTGTCGCTATCAAGAGCGCGTGAACGTCTTAGTTCATCCATCTCGTTGATCATATGCTGGTTACAGGCGAGGAGATGGCTGTTTTCCTGAGTGGAGGCTTGTAGATCACATTTCAAAGTCTGATTTTCTCGGGCAAGGGTTTCGTTCCGCTCGATAAGGCTTTTCTTCTGCTCGCGTAGGCTGTTCCATCTCTCGGTAGGGATCCCGGCACACTCGTCGGAACATCGTTTTCGGTAGTTATAACGATGATGACGATGATCATAATGGTGAGAGAAGGAATGAGAACGCCCAAACTGCTGTCGACCCGGCGGGCATGACCCAATACAGTATTCGAACATATGGGAAAGTGATGAAGCGTCCCTCTAGTTGAGGACAAACGCAATATGGTAGAAGCCAACGATCAACAAGGGCAAGAATAAGTTCTGGCTGGACAAAGTATGAATTTGCGTTTGTAGATTGAAAATGTAGCAACGGGAGCTAGTAGATGTGAAAACGAATGAGGAGAGATATTTAGGCCAAGATTGGCCCGATCAATATGCGGCAGACTTCTTTATAAGTAGACTATATCAGGCATCAACCCCGATAGGCCTCCCCGCGAGGCTATGGTGGGTAGCATATGAGTCTAAGCTTTGTATGTTTGATACCACGAGGCTTTGCAGGTGAACTCATGGCTCCCACAGTTGACAAACCGTAGGAGGGGGGGTGAGATATGCACTTTGCGCTCTGATTCATGGGATCTTTCGGGGCCAGGTAGGTTAAGCTACGAAGTATGTCTTCTATCTTAGCCTCAAGCGGGCTGTATAACAATAGAGTGTTGACAAAAACGTCATCAGGCATGATGCACCTGAAGGCTGGGGGACCTCAGTTGACTTTGATTTGACTCCTGTGTCTCAGCGAGACAGAGGTCAGTCGGCGGAATAGCCGAGAAATTCAAAGAAAGACGTTCATGTCCTAGTACTATGCTATAATAAATTGCGATAAAATAGGCATAACTAATACAAGACAACAATATAAGTTTTGAACCAGTGAAAAGAGTTGTATTCCTCAAATTATTATGGACATTTCCGAAAGCGTTTCAGTGCAAGGGGAAAGTATCATGATGGGGCGCATTGTAGAGACCACTTTTGTTATCAATCGTGCATATGTACCTGGTAGACACTACGCGGGGTGCTTCCGGGTTGCATGCCTGCCATGTGGGCTCGTTCATTATTGATGCCGCTAATACCAGGTTACCAGGGTTACTAAGAAGGTACCTAGGTACAGAAGTACTTATGTGGGCTTTATATTCGATAGAAAACCAATTATGGCAGACCATATGTGCCACTTTGCTAAATCGATTTTGGTCGAACATTAAACTAAATTTGGTTAAGTGTAATAGCAATTTTATTAGTGAATATTTAAGTTTTTATAAGGAGTACTTAAGTTTTATATAAATTAAATAAATATATGTTTATTAATAATTGAATAATTTATATATATTAATATAATAAGATTATAGATAAAATTTATCTTAATAAGTTTAAATTAGAAATTTTTGATTAGTTACTACAGCCATCCCAATCTGGTTTGTGCATATTGTAGCAAATAAAAAACAATTTTTGGTGGGAGGGGTATGTTAGGGATTTGATTGGTTAAAAAGTGCTATAGCTCAAAAGGTATAAAAAACGCTAAAATAAACTCAAACTTATTTTAGCAAACTTAAATCAGAATTTTTATCAGCCACCACAACCACCTTAATTTGGTTTGTGTAAATATATCTGTGGGGTTATGCATGTTGTGGCAAATAAAAGACAGTTTTTGGTAGGAAAGGTATATTAGGGATTTGATTGGCTAAAAAATACTATGACTCAAAAAATAATCCTCCTAATCTAAGCTAATATACCCCTCATATGTATGTAACTATTATAACATTATTTTTATAATGCATAAATATTTATATATAACTTTATTATATATGACTTATGCACACGCTAAGGATATATTGCCTTTTACGGCTATCCAAAATCGATTTTGGCAAAGTGGCTCTTATGGTCCGCCATACCAATTAAAGAGAAAGTTGTTCGATGCTTTATCATGCGCACAGACCCTCAGCTGATACATCCCGATGAACACCCCTAAAGCTCAGCTCAGCCCCATCCCAGTCAAGGTTGATTTATTTTAAAGGTCACCAGCCGCAATCATTCATGATATGATTCTAGGTCTCGAATCCTCCTACTAAGATAGTATATGGTTAATGGAAAAACTCTCATAAGAGGCCTCACTCACCCACCCTCCCCTAAGCTCTTAGCTCTGACGCGCTCAAAATCTGCCTTTTTATCTGCACTTCCCACTCTACTATCGTGTCTTGAGCTCAACAAGATTTAACTCGTAAAGGATTTGCATATCTTTGGAAGGGCCACGCAACCATCGACGGCAATGGGGGAATCAAGGCGGCAACATTACTTATCATTCTCACTAAACGGCCCCTTCGTCAGCCGAGGTATATTTCCCAGTGGCAATCTTGTGACTTGACTGCAAAGATAACTAGCACCCTTTTCTCAACAAAATGGGATTTAGCTTGGATTAGTTTTAAAATTAGATATCGAATAAACTAGACCACCTAGGTACCTACCTACTTACCTTCTTGAGATGCCGAAAATGACACAATACAAACAATATCGCTCCTGTTGACTTTTCCTGTTTCGCCAGGTTCGACAGACGAATTCTATTGATAAATTATACGCCAAAGAATCTTACTTACTAAATTTACCACAGCCAATTACCTACGAATATAATGGTCATCGCCTGATACCACCGAAACCCAGCCTCCACGTCAAGCTTCTTTGATACTGGCCGGCCTAGCCGCTAGTCGTAAGCAAGGCTGAGAGTGCAATACCCTTCGACATACGTAATAATCTAACCTAGACAAGCCACAACACGAAGAGGAGAAACTTAGCTACCTAATTTAGTAAAATGATAACAAGAGCGCATAATATGATATGTCATGTAGGTAGGGGTGGTATAGAAAATCACTTTTCGCCACATATTTCTAATGCCGTAATCAAAGATATTCCTTCAGAAGATAAAGGGTTAGCATAGTATGTGGTTAGCCTCCAGTCTCATATATGGTAGGCGAAGGAACTTAAGCTAGCGACAACTACCCCAAGCCATACCTAAGAGACAGTGGGTACGAAGAGGGGAACTTGGAGTGCGTTCACTTCTTAAGTGATACGAATATCGGACGGCCTCTAAGTATAAGACATTTCTAAGGAGTGCGATTGTCGACCCCTTTAGAACTTGCCATGATTAGAAAATAGGGGGTGGGAGAGGGACTAGTTAGAATTAGGCGCGCTTATGTGTGTAGAGTAGATAGAGCTCAGCATGTCGGGTTTAGAATAAAGAAATTGCTATATGTGAGAGCTTAATAGTCTTATACAATTCCTCGCTGCTTGGCCGCCAGGTAATAAGGAGAATGGTCTTTATAAAATATGTAAGGCCGCCTTGTATATATTTCCTAACTAAATAGGAAAGCATCACGCCGGAATTAGAAAAGACAGCACCAACTCGATGTAGAGGAAAGTATGGCACACGAGTGTAGGTGTATCTTTGAATCTTGTCTTTGAATCTTGTCTCCGAGTGCTAGGCCATGTGCTCGGCTTGTGGCTTGAAGCTGAATCTGACTTATATTAGAAGGAGCCTATATATATATTCATTAGGTAAGACGGATATAATTCCAACAATAATATAACTCGGTAAACATAATATATCAAAACAACGACTACATTAGATACAATATGTACAGTTAATTCACCCTTCGGGACCCCGAATAAGTTCTACGTAGTATCACAACTACCCAGGTATCCATTGCAGGCAAAGCTTGATTTAACGTATTTAACTTTCTTATTCCAATAGGCATGTTAACTAATATAAAAAGCATATAGCTTATATTGATACACGTAGGAACCGCTCCTCCTACGACCTCGTTGAACCATATTCTCCAAGCTAGTATGTTAGGTATTTCGCTTAATATGATAAGGAATGGATACTTGATAATCTCGAAAGCATACTTTGAGGTTGTGAACTTTTGCCTCAGTTGCCTAGTAAATGGCACTGCCTAATCTGATAGCCACCGATTTATTTTGCGTGTAGTTGGCTAGCGCTGCTTCACCCAGCTCGCGGCCGATACCGCTTTCCTTGTAACCGCCGCTGTGACATACGTTAGCATTGATTGAGAGAAAACTGGATAATCAAACGGTACTTACAATGGTAGCTGGTGGTGGAGTAAGTTGTAACCTGGGTAAATGTAACGTTAGCGCACGTATTTATTTTCATGGACAATAAAGGGGACGAGACATACTGTTAACCCAGATGGTACCGGCACGCAGCTCATTACTGACTCGGATGGCGGTGTTGAGGTTGCTGGTGTGGACGGCGGCCGCAAGCCCGTATGTGCTGTCGTTACCCAGGTGTATGACTTCCTCCTCGGTCTTGAACTTGGCTACTGCCACAACGGGACCAAAGATTTCCTCTTGCATGATCTTCATGTCATGAGTGACATTGGTGAATATCGTTGGCTTGATAAAGTAGCCCTTGTCTCCGTGGCGCTCACCACCAGTCTCGACGGTAGCACCGCCCTTCTTACCCTCCTCAATGTAACCCATGATACGGTCGTATTGAAGCTTGCTGATCTGAGGGCCTTGGAATGTACCCTCATCGAAAGGGTCACCAACAGAGTTCTCCTCTGCCCGCTTCTTGAAAGCCGCGATGAATTTGTCGTATATTCCTTCTTGCACGTACACTCGGGAACCAGCACAACAGCACTGGCCGTGGTTGTAGTATATACCAAAGTTCACCCACGAGATAGCCTGCTCAATATCTGCATCGTCGAAGACAATGTTGGGAGATTTGCCACCGAGTTCCAAGGTGACCTTCTTCAGGTTAGATGCTGCAGCGGCCTTCATGATGGAACGGCCGACGATGGTGGAACCAGTGAATGCGACCTTGTCGATGTCCATGTGGGAGGCGATGGCAGCACCTGCTACCTTACCGAATCCGGAAATGATGTTAAGAACACCAGGAGGGAAACCTGCCTCCTTAATGAAGCTAGCCAAAACAAGACCGGAGAGTGGCGTTTGTTCAGCAGTCTTGAGAACAACCGTGTTTCCAGTGCAAAGAGCGGGTCCAATCTTCCAGGCCAACATCAGCAGGGGGAAGTTCCAGGGAATGATTTGACCGCAAACTCCAATCTATAGGTTGTTAGTGATTCTTGCTTCTCGTAACACACTTTTTCAAGATTTGACGTACGGGTTCTTGTCTGGTGTAGTGGAAAGATTCGTGGTTGATATCGATGGTTTTACCCTCGATCTTGTCCGCCCAACCGCCGTAGTATCTGATACAGCCGACGACGGCGCTAACATCACCCCTAGCCATAGAAATAGACTTTCCATTGTCAAGAGATTCTACCGCAGCTAGCAACTCTGCGTTCTTCTCCAAGATGTCTGCAAATTTGATTAGGTAGATACTTCGCTGCTGAGGAGTGGTTTTTCGCCACGAGCCGTTGAATGCCTTTCGGGCTGCGGCTACGGCTATGTCGACATCCTTCTCCGTGGCTTCATGAACAGAGCAGATAACCTCCTCAGTGGAAGGGTTAATAACCTCGAAGGTCTTCTTATCAACACCCTCGACGAACTCGTTGTTAATAAACCTACAAAAATAATTAGTCGACCGACTAATACAGGAACAGAGTAGCCTCAAGGATCTTGGTTCCTTGAAGGTCATGGTTTGATGTATTAGGTATAGTGCTGACTTACAAGCCGGTTGGTTGAGTATACTCGCCGGTGATTGGCGTTTTCAGCTGCACTGACAGAGGCATGATTGTATATTTTTCTATGTAAGGTGGGTAAGAGAATGCGCGCCACCCTATGGGATTTTACTTGCTATACGGGAAGTCCTGAGATAAGCTGGATGGCGTTCAATGTAGGTTGAGAAGAGGAAGAGGAGGCTGTTATGGCTCTTTTTGTATGGGCGCCTTGGCCCTTGGGAAACCTCAAAGGCGGGGTAATCTAAAACTTGACGGTATCATTGCGTGGCGAGGGACGAGTTATCGGCTACCCCAATAATATCGAAGCGAGCAACTTTCCATTGTTTCGGACGCATGGGGTTCTATTTTCTTTGGTCTATGGGGAAGGAGTTGCAGGAGTTGACTTTATTGGCTAGTTAAAGCATAAAGATCTGTCACGCTGCGCGTAAGTGGTTCTTAATAGTGGACTTCTACCGCTCTTGGAGTCTTGCTGCGCATTATACTAACGCACCTAAAGTACCAAATAGTTACGACATCCGGTTGGGGTCAATTGGTTCTGAAAAAAACAACCACAAACCGCCCTTCTGTACCTGGATTACCTGGGTAGTAGGTACATCGTACTGGTCATACCTACTGCTTATCCTTTACCCCGCACTTAGGAGATAAGTTTGACGCTCGCTTTTACCTCCTTACTTAAGGTAGGTACATGTAATTGATAACTAGTAACCGGTTAGATTATACAAATCCAATAGGCGCGGGGAAATGATTGCATCGATACATCTACCAAAACCCCAACGTCGCACCCGATCGCTGGCCCCCCAGCCCCCTAAACGTCCCGATGAAGTCACATACACGCACATGAACGCCTGCCAAAACTTAGTACGACGTGGAATATACAACCTTCTTGCCTCCTATAACTCCTTCAAGACTGAAGGAAGGGGGGGTTTTTTTTTGCCACACTAGTCAACCAGCACCGAAGGCTGACTGCATTAGTTTTTTAACCTAACCCCTAGCGTCCCCCGCATTGTGGAGGAATCTGATGTTTTTAGGTGCTTACCAAAGGACATATCCCCGATCGTGCAGGTGAAGCAGCACCGTATAGAACAACGATTCGGTACGGATTAATGGAAGTTTATGTAGGGGAAGAAAGAGAAGCCGCACAGTTCAAAGCTGCTTACTTATAGGTGAGTCGATAAGCTAAACGGACTTACGGTTACCTTTTTCGGTCCTAAGATAACCTCGTCGCCGCCACAGAATACTCCTGTTGGCTTACACGCCTTAATTCTTGCGTCTATAGCGCTTTAGTCTTGCTCGTGATTGGTTCGCCACAGGTCATATGTTAACCACCGTGATCGGAATCTCAACAGAACTAGGCGTGTTGGGTACACGATCCGAAGGTTGACTGGGCGGACGAGCGGTTCAATAACGCGATTTCGTGTAACATTCTATATAGTAAGTGGCTCCGCAAGCTCCGGACAGGGGGAGATACTGCGATTCGGTTTCTTTGTTTTCTTTGTTGTCGTTCATCTGCGTGCGCATGATGCTTCTCTGGGGAACCCTACGCTTCTTTTGTTGTTTCTATAGTCGAGCGCGGAAAACCCCGGCCTACTAGAACCTTTCATAAATACTCGTACTTGTTTGGTTCAATTATTATCCGTCTATCTTCAAGTAGAATCTCGCTATAATGCGTCGCGGATCCTTTGTGAACATTTATAAAAAGGTTCAATCGCTTCAATATCTCGGGCTAACAGGTAGCGAGCCTGGGTGCCCACCTTGCGGGATCCCTTTAAAAGCACTGTATCCATCGATTTATTCTCCTAGCCTAGTATTTCCATCAGCTCGGGGCGGATGAAATGACACCGGGGTTGAATTTTCAAGGATCAAGCTTGTCTGGAGAGCTATTTAGCTAACGGACTATATATAAGAATATGGGGAAATGGTAATAGTACTAAGTCTGGGGTCGTGCTAGAATTGGAATATTATCTGGATACTGTCTGTATATTGCGGGGTTGAATAGGGATCCAAGGTATATCTTTGATTAAATGCCTACCTAGGTACCTAAGGTAGCTATGGGAGCAGTATTTGAGAAACTATAAAAGTCATCTTCTGATGACCCGAAAACATGAGAGCCAACGGGCGTAAGGATTCTAATTATATGCAAGCTAGTTACATAGTTAGTATATAATATTATTCTTACGCTCTATTAGGACTCGATGGAAACTCTACGTTTATGGTTAACAAAGCTTTGTTTGGTTCTTAGCATGCACTAGCTTGGCATTGGGTTAGATCGACTTTATCTGAATCTGAGCCTCATCCGTCGTTTGATACTAATCTAGCGCCACCGAATAGTCTTGTACTCGGCATAGATCCGTGGATCTACCGGTTGAGCAATTATAGAGGGTCGTCAGGTAGTCGGGCTTGCGCCTATGACGAGCCTGCGAGGAACCCCCCCCTTTTTTTTTTTTTTTTTTTTCAAGAAAAAACAGTCAGGATATATGCTAGTTATCATCTTTCAATCTGCACTTATCTCCCATCTCTTAAAGAATTGTCGAATAGTTTAATGCTATTAGAAGCGTTCAATTTCAAAGTCTTTTGACGAAAAGTAGTGTTCAAATCGTCACTTATTTCCTAAATCAGATAGATTTGCACCAATGGATGCCTTATAAAATAAAAGTTTTGGCTTTGGAGAAATTAAAAGTTTTTGTATTGTGTTTGTGTATCGCGTCGATCTAAAGCTCTTGGGGCAAGAAATGAGGGCAATCTTCTAATCTTATCGGGCGCTTTGACCAAATTTTCGCCGGTTATCAGTATCTGCACTATCAAACCCCCGAAGAACATTTGTATAGGTGCATCTAGACATCCTGCTTATTTTATTTGTCGACGGCAACAACTACCATTTACTTAAACCATTGACTCTCGGTGCCAATGTACCTTCTGTCGCCTATACCAAGTTAACACATGGCTGATGTCGCTGAAGCTATCGCGGCGGCCATTGCTGCTGCCGCGCCACCGACTAGTAAGTACATGGTTAAACTTTGATTTCCTTTGAACTCTCTTCCATCTTGTAGATTTGATCTCTCGGGAATAATAGGATTGCGGATCTTTAGAATACCTTCTTTAAACTATGCATCTCGACTAACACTCATGGACCAAGGCCCTCCTATTAAATCTGAACCGTCGGTTGGCGACGCGATGGTTTTGGATCATGCATCGGAATCACCACAGTCGCCTCTAAAGAGGCCGCGAACTCCCGACGAAGACGGCGACCAGTCTAGAGACGAAAAAAGACCAAAGATAGAATGCGAAGGTACAAATGAGATGGATGAAATTGCTCTCCTCGTCCAGCAAGCTCAGGCCGAGGCTATGCAACATTTCCAGTCGGATCCCGACAAAGTTGACGAAGTTTCTTCCAACGATGTCGAGCATTTCCACGATATTTCCAATGACATGACACACGATTTGGATCATGGTATGCACCACGACGTAGCAGAATTGGATGTGGAATTCGAACCGCAAGAGCCTAGTCCCGTTGACAACCCAGAGCCGCGCCCCGAGTCTCTGTGGAGTAACCCTAGAGATTTTACACGGCGGAAGCATATCATACCGGCGCTTGGTAGCCTAGTGAGTGTTATCTAAGCTCGATGCTCGTTTTCAAGCGACTAAGGGTTTCTAGGCTGTCGATATTATTACCGCATGGTCTGAACAATCGTTAGAGGATACAATCGCTACCTTGAGCGGCGATTCGGATTCGGATATCGCAAAGGAGTATGCCCTATTGAAGAGCGCATTCGACATCCAGCGAAAACAGCTTTCAGATACGTATCCGCTATTGTACCCTGAAAACTTGAACGTCGCCAGCCAGGCTCGAGAAGTGATCAGGATAGTGAATCTCGCGACAACGTGCGCAAGTGTCTTCGGTACAAATGAGCTCGGTCTAGAAGAAGTCAACGATCACTTTCTACGCATATTCGTCCCCGAGAACCACGAAATACCCCGGGATGCGGCAGAATTATATATGGGCTTGAAAACCCAGATGTTCCTCGCCGTCCTAGAAAGTGAACAAGAAAAGGCCAGGGACCAGTTTCTAGACGACCTTTTCGTTACGAGGCTGGAGAGTTCTGTGCAGGAACACCATCCAGATATCCCTCTAACGACGGCTGAATATGAGTTTATTGCAAATGCAAAAGCGCGAAAGGAAATGCTCTTGAATGAATCTACCGACATGGATAGTATTCGTATGTTTGTCGTGTCTAATTAAGTCTACAGACAATAATTCTAACTATTCCCTAGAGGCTCTTAGCAAACAGTTTACATATGAGGCCTTTCTCGATAGCCTAAGCACGTTCCTCAATGATCACATAGAAAGCATCAGAAGTCAAGGTACCGGAAGGGTGGAGACTACAACGTCGATAGACGATGTGCAAGACGAACATGTTGGCCAAACATTAGACGAGACCTTTGACATAAACGCCATGATTGCCGAGGCTTCTAGGGCAGCTCAGAGCGCCCTGGAGCCAGGCGGAGAAGAGTCTCACGATTTAGACGACCTCTCGGCGTTTCTCGCGGAAAATGTTTCCAAGGCTGTTGAGCAGGCTAAAGAAAGTGCTACAGGCACAGAACTGCCATCCGCTATCGCGTCTGCAGCTGAGAGTGCCTCGAGAGCGACCATGTTGGCTTTGCAAAGCATTCAGCAGAACCAATATCACCCAACGACACTACCCCAAGCCCCTGGTAGGTCATGTAGTGTCGAAGACGAGAGAAATTTTCGCCAATCTGACGTAGCTCAACCTCCCTCGGCCCAACCCCCAAATCATAACTATCAGGTTCAACAGGTGCAACAAACGCAGCCACAGCAACAACCGCAACCGCAACCGCAACCGCAACCTCAATCTCAATCTCAGCCGCAGCAACAACAGCAGCAGCAGCAACAACAACAACAACAGTATTATCATTACCAGCAGCACCACTTGAATAATGGTATGCCCCCGTATCAAACAGTCAACGACCACCTCCCTCCAAACCAGAGTGACTCAACCCCAGCGCTTTATGAGCGTGCTCGACAAGCGGCGGCAGCACGGTCTTCCACCCATGCGCGGCGGGAAGGTTCCCACTCTACTCGACGTCCCTGGAGTCCAGAGGAAGAAAAGGCACTGATGATGGGGCTTGATATGGTTAAGGGCCCTCATTGGTCTCAAATATTATCCCTTTTTGGGCCGAATGGATCTATTAGCAATATACTTGCAGACCGTACTCAGGTACAATTAAAAGACAAAGCCAGAAACTTGAAGTTATTCTTCCTCAAGACAAACTCAGAAATGCCATACTATCTCCAGTGCGTCACTGGCGAACTGAAAACGAGAGCTCCTACGCAGGCTGCTAGAAAAGAGGCCGAAGAGAAGGCCAGGCTCAACTCAGAGGAACAGCAAGCACATGTCAATGGAATCCTAACATTGGCGGGAGGATTGCAGAACAATGCTTCGTCCAGGCATAGCCCCTCAACAGGAGTTCCTAGAGGGGCAACACCCAACCAACCGTTATCGCACCCTGGGTCGCAACCAGGCACACCGAGGATCCCACATCAATCGATCCAGCAGTCTGCGCCAACCCCTTCTTCTCTACCCCGTCCAGTTATACCTGCACCACAACCAGTCAGTCTCCCTACTTTTACATCAACGTCACACCACCACACTCAACCACTTATTTCCCAAACTGAGCGCCATACGACTTCCGTAGTGAATACTCCTACGATGGCCCCGACGACCCAGCCTGCTGCTATATCTCCGCCCATAGCAGCCTTGGAAATAAATGCCGCTCCGGAAGGTAACGAAGCAGAGAAAAACGAACTGAGCAGTGTAGATGCGGCGGTGCTTGGGTTAAGAGCAGCTCTAGAAAGAGAGAGGGAGAGAGAAAAGGAAAAGGAAAGAGAAAACGACGCACTAACTGCTGTTGCGGCCACAGTTTACTCTGATGAAGGAACGTTACCCTCTACTAACTCTGCTACGCCCGCGGCCACATCGACTGAATAGTACCCAGGTCCAATGGAACGATGCGGTGTTTATTTTTTCTAGGTATAACTCACGAGACTCATGTTATACATTGATACCCCTGGGTGGTTTTATTGATTCGGAGGCAGCGAGATAGTCAAGATAACAAACGTTACATAGTTGGTATAAAGAGAATTAAGCGAGTCAACTTTTCGAGTCGCACTAGATCCTTGTTACGGATTGTGTTATACAGGTCGGCCTGGGTCTGCCTTAAGCACTCAGCTCCTAGGAATATGAGTGATGATGCACCCTACCGTTATTATCAGGTGGCCTAGAATTCCCCTTGCCAAACTCAAGACCGCGTACCGCAGTACCTGATGTTTAACTCAGCCTTACGTTTAACTCGGTAAAAGCGGATCGACCGTTCTAAAGTCTAGCTGAGCTTCAGTCTTTGACTGACTACAGACCAGAATTCGTACATACGACTACCATCGTTTCGCTAGTAGATTTCTTCATTTAAGTCCCTAAGCTAAGAATACCTTTGCGAGTACATTTACGTCGATACCTAGGTAGTTATTGTGGTCACGGCAAACTACTTTGCACGTACCTAGGCATTATCATGACCGTTATTAAGTCTCACGGGAACCTACTGTCCGGAGGGCATCGCGTCTAAAGTATTGTACACATATCTAGATGTTTGGTCACCTCAGCTCATCGCCTCGCCCTTTTGCTGTGTCCATTAGACACGTCATGAGCTAGACTTCGCCACATCGGCGTCTATCCGTCCCGCTGTTTGGGCCAGGGGAGGTTTCCGAACCGTTATATTTGCCTCCAAGGCCCATGTTGAGTCTAAGTTTTTCGATTCATGCTCAAGACTATTCGGACCTCAGACCTATCGCTACAACCATAGGATAAAGCATCGCCTCGTAGTTTTGTGCGGCACATACTGAACTTGACTAAATCTTTCTTCTAAGCTAGGAATATGGCGCTCTCGCCTTGGCAGCTGTGCTTTCACACGGACCTCAAGTGCCGTGTGAGGACTTGCAGCAATAGGAGGATCATGGGCGGCTCGTCGTCCTCTCTCTATTGTCGGCATCACGCTTGTACGGTGTGCCTTAAGTTTAAGACGTGTTTTAAACGCGGTCATGGAGAAGATAAGATTTGCCATCACCGTGAGTTCTATCCACCTAATAGCCTCCCAAGTAGGGGTGGCTCGACAAGGTTTCCTCGAATGAACAGATTGCCAATATCGTTTGCGTTCTACTCTTAGATCGTTGCTGCAAATTCGTTGAGGCGGGCCGGAGGTGCCACTGCCCAAGAAAGGGACGTGATCCAAATTTCCCCTTTTGCGCGGAGAAACGTTGGTCTCACCTGCATTATCCCAATATCATCTCCCTACTGAATATCTAACTGACACCACCTATTCCAGATGGTTGTGCTTTCACGGAGTGCAAGGAACCTCGCTGTCCTAAGGGGTCGCCATATTGCAATAGACACGCCTGCAATGTCAAGGACTGCGACCAGCCGCGGCAGAGCCCAGGCCTCGTACGTTCTCCCTCGATATCCTTCTAATCATTATAATTAATATTCACCATAGAAAGGTAGAGATTGTTGACCCTTTTAGTGTTGTCGCCAGCACACGTGCCATGGCCGCGGGTGTATAAACTGTGTCGATAACGACTCTAGTACTCTGCCCGTAGGCCAAGATCCCCCATTATACTGCCACGGCCACCAAGTATGCCAAGCAGACGGGTGCGAGTCTCTCGTATTCCACGACATCTCGCATCGGCCAGCCAGGTATTGCTTCCGGCACTTCTGCGCGGCGTCGGCAACATGCGAAGGACAGCGCGTAGAAGGCGAAGGCGCGCAGGCCGTACGTATCATCCTTCTTCACTTTCACCGGCCCAAGTATATACTCTAACAATACTCGCAAGTGTCGCGACCACTCTTGCGCCCTTTATTCTGCGTGCTCCAAGCCCCGCGTGGATATAACCTGGGGCCTCTTCTGCGAAGACCACGAGTGCGCGGACCCGCCGTGCCGGAAGCAGACGTACAACGGCGGGGGGGACACGGGGAGTACCTGGTGCGCGGACCACATGTGCATGGCCGCACTACTACGACAAGCGGACTGCGCGAATAGGCGCGAAGGCACGGTGATGAATCCGCTATACTGCCCTGACCATGGACCCTGTGCGCATCATGCGCACTCAGGCTTACATCCGTATAATCGTTGCCGCTGCCGGGGGGCTGGGAGCCGTGGTAGGGGATTTTGCATGTGTCAAGGAGACGGTAATGATGATGGTGGCGATGACGACGACGATAGCGTGACTAGCCACGGAGACGAATGTGGAAGGGGTAGTAGCAATATAGAAATAGAGGGTTGTGTTTGTAATTATAGTAATGGGAAGAGGTGATAGGAATAGGATCGGAAGGAGTAATAAGCACCTAGGTAGACTATTACTCGGTCAAGAACGTTGTACTATAAATAATTCAGACGGTTCATGCTTTATTGGAAGTTATAGAAACTAACACAGAAGAGTAGGTGTCCAAGA
Organism: Daldinia sp. FL1419; assembly: GCA_025201765.1. NCBI lineage: Eukaryota > Fungi > Ascomycota > Sordariomycetes > Xylariales > Hypoxylaceae > Daldinia > Daldinia sp. FL1419. The sequence goes on from MU623432.1 coordinate 55,469, forward strand.
GATATATGGATAAACATAATCTTCTATTCCCTACGTAACCCGCCAATCAAGTTAACCATGCTCTGCCATTTCATCGATGATAATGATAATAATACAACTCTCGTAGCTTACGATTCCTGTAAAGCCATGTTGGAGCCCATAACCAATAAACACCATCTCTAATATTTGTAAAGTCCCAAAGCAAGCGTGTATAGCATCATGGCATCTCATTACATTACAATGCAGTCCTTTTCCTTTCCGCCTCCCGTTGATGTGGCGGTGCTTCCGGCGGGGGGCGGGGGCACACTCCGGCGTCCCCCACCAGGCGTGCTGGGTCCGGCGCTATTTTGCCCATTGATCGTGGACCTCGCCCTAGGAGTTGCACTCACGCTGCCTGGACTACTATCAGGATGACTCGGGTGTCCAGTGGGTGGTACGTATGGAGTCGACTTAGAGGCTTGTTCATAACTTGGCGGTGCATCGTCTACATGGCCATCCGCGGGTCGATGAGTTGTCGAAGCTGGCGGAATTAGGGATCTGACTTGTTGTACTGGCCTTCCTCGACTGGCTAATGTGCTTGTGGATTGATTAACTGAGCTGGTTCTTGCAGGTGGTAACGGACCACTATTACTTCTACCGATAGAACCGCGCTGATTATGATTTCCGCGGATCGGGGTGCCTTGTCGGCCTTGTTGTTCGATAAATTGTTCTGATAGTTGGCTTTCGCGGCGTCGAGCGGCTTGTTCTGCGCGATGTCGTTCCTCTTCCTCTTCCTGCAGTTGTAAAGCTAAAGCCAGATCCCGATCTTCCTGCTCATGTTTCGGTAAAAGCGACGTGCTGGGGCCCGGCTCGCTAGTTCGGTTACTCCGTGATCGTCGGTTCTGTGCCGTTTGCCATCCACTCCCATGTGTATTGCTGCTCGGACTTCCCACTTCATTCTGCGCGCCCGGAACATTTCCTGATGATCGTTGTTGTTGAGGTCCTCCAACTATACGGAAATCACCAGAAAAGAACTCGGTCCGTTCACCGCGAACATCTACTAGTGATTCCCAGACAACTTCGTTGTGAGTATAATAACCTGCGTCCGTCACCAAGGTATATAGCTTTTGTGTCTGGGGATGTCGGTATAAAGTAGAAAAATGATCATTCCGAAACAAAATTGCCACAGTCCCAGGTCGGATAGCTTTGGTAATTACCTCAAGGCCCCACGGTGTAAGTTGTGTGGCCGAAGTAGTAAGGAAAGACTTTATGATGATTATATCTTGGTAGAGTTGCTGTTCCTGCTCAGTCAGGCCCATCTCAGAATTGCTAAGTTTATCTTCGAGCTCTTCTTCTCGGAATAGTATGCTCTGCGCATCATCGTATGTGGAGGCTTGTCTGGTGAAAGAGTCGTATACTGGGTCGTCCTTTGGAGGTAGCCAACCGTGTATCAAGGGAATAGAGAACGTGGCATAGAGCTTCATGTCTCGTGTGCTCTCAAAGGTCCCCGGGGTGAAGTTTTCGTGGACTGGTTGTTGGCTACGTAAAGGGGAAGACTCGGTACTCGGGACAAAGCGTGGATTAACGTTCATACCGGTGTGGAGGCCTTTAAGAAAAGCGTACAGTTCGGTCATATCTGGCAAAGATACCTCCGGATTGGTATGTCGGTGGGTCATGAGCTCGTCAACAACAGCCTCGAGAAGGAAATTCAAACTTATTTGTTCTCGAGATCTCAGAGTCTCAACTAAATTCGAATTTACCTGGCTAGCGGGCGTGGTCAAGGTAAGCGCATTGACAAGCGCAACTAAAGGACAAGGGCCATTGGCATTCTGTACCAGTATGGGCGATCTTCGTGGGTTTTTAGCCGCCGTAGCGTCTACCCAATTGATATTCTTAATCTGGTAAGTTTCCGATTTATTCGTGGCGTCCGGCGACTGCCGCCTGGGTAGCTGCGGCGGCGGCTCTTCGTTCAACGCTCGACGTGGCGGTAGGGTTGGTGGCGGGTCCGTCGTAGGAACAGCAGCCGAAGAAGGAAGCGTTACCTCTTTTGATTTCTCACCGTCCTCGTCCATAAAGTTTTCCCAAGTACTTTGCTTAGATAGAGTTCCTGGTTCTGGTTCTGGTTCTGGTATCGGTTCGTGGTCAATTAGGTTCCAGCCGTCGACCGTCTCCGGGTGTGCGTGCGACGCTTGTAGGTCTGGCTGCTTACCCTTACTATTAGACCCAAGGTCATCCCACGCATGCTGATCATCGAAGATTTCTTGCACCTCTTGAGATTCCCGTGGTAGCGTTTGCGACGAGGAATGCGCAGGCACATCATCCCATGGTCGAGATTCCCCCTCGGTTTCCAAAGGCAATAGGGAATGGGAATTCGAGGCGGGCCCCGTAGAGGGTGCTCTTGATGGCAAACCCGAGTCCCAAACATTACCCTTAGGCTCCTGATCAGACAAAGGTGGTGCCGTCTGTGAAGTATTAGAAGGCTGCCAAGGATTTGTATTCGTCTCGGGTTCGGAAATATGTAGTTGGGATAATGGGCCTGTCGGCATAGGAGCAGAGGTTTGCGCTAAAGGAAGGCCCGTCGCTGGCGATTCATGGCTATCTTGATTGTCTTGAATAGTCGAGCCGGACTGTTTCGGCTTCCGCTTGAACGGGTTCGTTTCAAAGCGTGCTCCTCCTGGCCAGAGAGCTTTCGGCATTTCATCTAGTTTAGCTTTCGGTTCTATTGCAGAATCTGCACCGTTATTATTATCGCGATCATCCCAGGGATTCTCTTCGTTACGATAGGCAGCACCAGGTTGAAGTGAGTGGGGTATATCCTGCGATGTATTATGGCTCACCGAAGACGTAGGGTTCGTAGTACTAGGATGGGATATAACGGGATCCTCCCTCGCCCATGCTCTGGCTGATTCTGAATCCGAATCGCTGGGAGGCCACAGCTCTTGTCTTACACCTTGTATACTAACGGCTGGAGGTGTGTTGGTGTTCGCTGAGGAACCGTCAGGAAGCGGCTTTCGTGCCACCATGGTTTTATTTCGGCCAAGATAATACGGCCGAGCTCGCTATCTCCTATACAACCTCGAGTCAGGTCGTAGGATATAGGGTTCAAGGTGGTAATATTGCTAACTTGGGATAGTTAACAATCATAAAGCTCGGGATTGCGTCATCACCGTGACAGTGGTATAAAATTGGATGTAGCACTAGAGGGAGGGAGAAGAGGTAGTTAATAATAACTCAGGATTCGGGCAAGAGTATGCAAAGCTTTATATAGATTCGGAATGTTTTATAGTATTTAATGTTTCTTAGGATGTCGAACTAAAAAGCGAATAGTACATAAGACTAAATACCTAAGGTTAGATTATGAGATACCAAGTAGGCAGCAGAATGAGTTCAGTGCTCGGTACTTGGAAAGATAGTAGTTTGCAAGGATCAGCCTTTAAACCCAACTAAAAGCAACGTCACTACCTGAGAATTAAGCGATATGAATGGTGGCGGTGGCGCATTGACTGGACTGAGAGCTTGGTAGAAGCTAGGTAGATACAATCGCGTCAAAATAAGTGCCGATTCTCTTACCACACAATTCACCTTCCTATTATTATATTTCAATTAAATCATATCTTATAATTTAAGAAAGAACTTTTAAATAAAAATAAAATTTTATCTTTTATTAAGATATTTTTTAAATTTCTATCTTGGGTATTATTATATGGAAACCTTTTATTATATGAATTATTGTGTTAGGCACCTTTTCTGACGGTATTTTTGTAGATTGTCAGCTAATTTGGCCACGAAAGTTGAAACTCAGCCACACCTTTGTTGATTTAACCTAACTAGGTAGGTTAGTTACCTCTTTGAATACCGTCAGAATAGATACCTTAACACAGAAATTTATACAAAAGCAACATTTATTACAATAACCCGAATTATTGAAAAAAATTTTTACTATGACATCGAAAACAGCTTCAAATTTTGATAAATAGTTTAAGTTAGGTAGATAAGTAAGTGCGCTTCATGTTAAACCTATGGGGTATCTATTTTGACGCGATTCTATCTGTTTACTGAGCACTTTACCCACGAGCATACGCGCTCCCCCGCATTCTAACACGGCGGATTGTGGGGTTCGAGGGTACATCTAGTTATATTCATTACGTGCATATACATTGGGTGTCTAACCTTAAGTTAGCCAAGGCAGCTTTCGATTCACGATTTTCCAGTAAAGTCGTGCCGGATATTCAATTCACCATCTTCCGATCAGACCATCCTTATCCTGGGATAGGTACCTCCGATTTCATGTTACATTGATGAAATCACTAAATAGAAATATTCCTCCAGGAATTCTGTCTTTTATTTTCAAAGCTAAGCCCTCGAACCTCACGTCCCCGTTTCCCTATCTTTTCTAGAATATTCAAATCACTTGGGGTCTACGACTACAAGCAGCCATGGCCATTGTTCAAGATTGGCTCCCAGCTAGCCAAGAAAACTATGAGAAAATCATGTTCTGGTGGAAACTATACCCTTTGGTATGTCTATGTCGTTCAATTCCAATTATCACATCACTAAATTTCTACTTAGTTGGCGTCTTTTCAATGGATCACTTCGTGGTATGGCATGGGGAAAACCTCAGTCCAGAGCAAGTTGAACATTCCCGGGCGAATTGCCTGGGCGACAATGGAGGTTCCTGGATTTACCACTCTTTTATATATCATGAGCACTCTTCCAGCTCAGCATGGCATTGAGGACCTGCCATGGCAGAACAAAGTCCTAGCCGGTCTCTTCGTTATTCATTATACATATCGTGCCGTCATTTTCCCCATTATCCAACCGTCCATGTCTCCTATTCACGTACTCGTCTGGGGCAATGCTATTATTTTCCAACTATGCAACGCTACTTGCATAGGCAGCTGGCTAGCCGCATATGGCCCAACCACTCAAGAAGAATGGAAAGACCAAAATTGGTCTCCTCTTCGATTCTCAATCGGACTGGTCCTTTTCTACGTTGGACTTGCTGCAAACTACTTTTCCGACGAGGAGCTGCGGGAGATACGTCGAGGGGAACTTCGACGTCAAGCAAAGTTGAAGCAACAGGGCAAAACCGTCGAGAAACATTACGAAGTTCCAGAGAACGGACTGTTCAAATATATGCTTTATCCCCACTACTTTATGGAATGGGTCGAATGGCTCGGATACTGGATCGCTGCCGGCGTCTACTGTACCCCCGCGAGGTCCTTTCTGATTAACGAGTTTTTCGCTATGCTACCCCGGGCCGTATCTGGTGGAAAGTGGTATAAAGAGAAGTTTGGAGAGGATAAAATCAAAGGGAAATACGTCATAATCCCCGGGATATACTAACGGATTTGTTAAACTCGACATTTTGCTACGTTTAGTTTCGGCGGCGGAATAGCTTTCACGATTCTTAATTATCACCTAATATGGAACTTACTGCTCTACGTACATCTCGATAACCTAAAAACAATCACGTATTATCCAAAGCGGTATAAATACTCAAGTATAACAGACTCCTTCATTTCCCCATGGCAGTTAAGACGCTATTGCACGATGGGCAGTGCAATCAACGCCTTGGGTGTTAACCTGATGTGTTCGGTAAATAAGCTTTGTCTTTGAACGACCCGACGCACAACTTTTGACAATCGTGAAACAATAGGCTTATAATAGAATCAGGTTGAATGACATTGTCTAATTACAGTTAATCTATTACAATGAAAATGCGGAAGCTGGTATGACTATATAATCCCGGATTAGACCTTCCAGATGTGATCTCAGTCTTATCATCAATACGGAAAATCTAGCTGTCATAATGTCTTTAACGGTTCATATAATTCGTCACGCCCAAGCCTCCCATAACGTCGATCGCAAAGCTCGAGACGTCCTCGACACCTATCTTACAACACTCGGGTTACAGCAATGTGCGCAAGTACAGAGATCATTTCCGCATCCTCTTCATGCCATCATTTCTTCTCCCCAGAGACGAGCTATCCAGACAGCCTTGCTATGTTTTGGGCCGGCGGTCGTCCGAGGGCTGGAGATTGAGTTACTCGCGGAACTACAGGAGGTTGGTAGCCATCCAGCCTGTAGAGGAGTGGGGATCGGCGTCCTAGAAAATGAGTTTGGAACTGTGGTTAACACAGACGGCCTTGCTGACAACTGGGAGCAGACTGGATTATCAACCGACCCCAAAGATGTCGCAGAACGCGCCCGCTATTCCAGATGCTATGTCCGAGAAGCAGGCGTGTGGATACTAGATCACACTGAAGAACAACATGTACAAATCGCCGTTGTTACCCACTCACTACTTATACCATTTATAACAAATGACTACTCTCAAGGGAAAAAATACTTTCACAATACGGAATGGAGATCGTACACGTTTAAGGACCTAAGAGGAAAGGACAATGTTGCCGAGCTTCAGGAAACTGAGGAAAGCCTCGCGCGGCGAGGCGCCCAGAGACCAGATGAAATCCAAAACTCCCATGGTCGGGTTATTATAGAAGAGCATGTGGCTTCACGCCAGGGGATTAAGGACCCAGCCCCGGCTCAGACGTCCTGATATCTTTAGTACTCTATTTCCCGAGTTAATATCTCCTATCAAAGATGGCGAGTAATAAACACCTAACGGTCATTTCCTCGGAAGGCCGATTTGGATTGTCATAGCGATGAATTGGTGCCCAAGGCAGATATTAATAAAAATTTATTGGCGTAGATATTCATATTCTTTCTCCTTACTAAATAGTGGCAGTCCTTCTGGTTTTGATTTATCCTCCAAAAGCGCAGATATTAGCACACTAGTATACAAGACTTCGTCAGCTGAGTTTTCAGTCACGCCGGTCTTACGCTGTTACGAATAAAGACGCCGAGTTGGAGACCCCAAAGATGTTAGACCCCCTTACGGATATCTTAAAGGATTATTTTAAAAGGATGCAAAGCGTGGCGTGGCGTGTAATACATATTTCCTTCGCTGACCTCCGGTCTAGGGTAGGAGGGGCAAGGTATTACATAGATCATATGACACATGTAAAAGCCTGAACGCTTTTAATGGTTCAATGGAACCACTTCGAAGTTTAGGCGTTATCTCCGATATTTCGACTGGCGAATAGGAAACCCGAACGGTATTGGTTCAAGCTTCAAACCCCAGGATGCCCCCTAGGAATCCCCAAATACATACGCCTTTAGTGTGGGCAGACATCCCCCGCGGTTCCGGAGTTACCCATGAGAGCCCTAGGCTTCCCAGGCTCCTAGTCATTCTAGCCGTGCATCCTATGTGAGATTGGTTGGGATGTTGCATCTCTGATGCACGTTTAACGCGTGTGTATATGTATTGTCAGCCTATTGCATGCCTACCATGCTTGCCGAAAGGTTCGATAGTATGTGCTATTGCAAAGTATCATATCGAAATTTGGAAGTTTGCAACTTTTCTCGTCTCTTTGGAGATTACCTCAAGTTGATATATGCTGATTACTAATTGCGTCATCCAAGTACCCGGCGCTAGAGGGTCCGTGTTACGAACCCTAAGAGATCTGTGCCATCCTAGATAGACCGCGCGACGGCAGCCATGATAGCTTCCTTCGTACGATATTATACCCCGAAGGATGGATAGTTTGTCTTAGGCAACTGACGTGCTTGCGTGACTTCTAGTTCATGCAGAATAATACCTCAAAGTTGTCAAAATATTACGAAAGACCGGAACGAGGAACGGAAGGAAACGGGCCAAGGATATAGTTGTTGCAAAACTGGGCTTCACGAACGGGTGGGATATGCAGTACTATTATAGGTAATATGTGGGTGATATGTGGGTGATGATATTGGGTATGCATGGAAAGATCTCGCCCCGAGATTAGGAATCACATTTAAAGAAACAAATAACAAAGGCGCTACGAAAAACAATTGGCAATTGGATTTGGGCACAAAACTATAAAAAGTCCGAAAGTCGCAGAAGCTACCTAGCCGTATTGAAGATCGGTCTCCACCGATAGCTCTGGAAGTGGTACGATGGCAATACGATAGCAATACTAGCACCCAGCCTTCCTAGAAAGTTAGCAAAGTCAGGAAAGCTACAGGTAGGTAGTAGGTAGTAGTGGTCAAACTTGCCTGGGTCATACCCTGCCTACTAGGCAATCAGGGCAATACAATCACTGATCATCCAGGAACTTAACTATAAACAAACCCCGGTTTCCCCCATCTGGTGTTCCTTCCATAATCGGCGTCAGACAGCCGCTGTTCAAAGCACGCTACTATATGCTAATACACTAAATTAACTTAGTCGCTGTGGCTAGTCTCATTAACTAGTCCCATCCCACAATTTAAGTTCGACTAAGACCTCGGAAATATCAAGGTTTGACTTGACACTTTATTGTCTTCTCCCCTCTTATTCAATCTTTGACCAAGGCTCCATTAGTAATAAGCTACCCTAAGGTAGAGAGATAAAGAGGAAGAAAAAAAAAAGTTCGCCTAATATCATTAGTCCTACTCATCCTTTCTCCAAATCAGTTTTCCCCCAACAGAAGTCCGAGATAAATCAAATCTTTCCATACTTCCCCCAATCATCTCTGCCTACCTAGAAACTAGACAGTCCTATATTCCCATTCCCAAGCAAAATGTATGCCACAAGAGTTCTACGTCAAGCGGCCGCCCACGCCGAGCGCACTCCTTTGATTCGATTCATTGGCAAACGGTCGATTCCTGGTATGTCCTTTTACAATCTTCCAACGAGCTCAACAGCGTCCCTCTCCAAATAGCTCATCCCGGTGCTAATACAGGACTCCTGTCTCAGAGAATGTAGACCACACCCCACAACCGCACCCGGCTTCCCCTAGTGGTGCTCTTCCTAGCGGTAATTCGCACGCATCTTTCTCCTCGTACCGCGACCATGCCCAGCAGCACGGTCCTCTGCGCAAGACCATCGGTGCCACTGGTGGTATTGGTGCTCAATCGGCCTCCCATCTCGGCCCCGTTGAACCCCCGAAGGGTATCTATTTCGACCGCAACCAGCTGCCCGCGCGCTTCCGCCGCGTTCCTCTTACCGCGGCTGAAATTGAAGCCGTTGAGACCGGCGGCGCCGCTCTATTCGGTTGAAGTCTCGTCCCGTTTCGGCGGGCAAATTTGCGGCTATGTCCGCGCTAGTAAGACAAACATATAGCGCGCGACGTGTCGTAATCTCGGCGGGAGATAGAACGGAACGGTAGGCGGGCTGTATGGCTTCCTGCCGCTAATGATTATGATTTGCGACGTTCGATGATTGGACAAAGAGGATAACATCGAGCCACGATTTTCTAATGGGGCGAGCGACTCTGGCGGATCAACTACGTTGGGCATCCGTCACTCATACTCATCCTATATTCTATGTAAGATGTTTGCGACCTTTCTCGAAGTAGGGAGGCGCAACTGCGGTTCATTCCCAGCATTGGAGGTGCATCAAATGACATTGTACAGTCCTTATTAAGGTCAGCATCAGTTCGGCGCTTCCGGATTTATCGTACGAGGGATGTAGATCAGGGGATGATAGCCAAAGCGACAATTCGCGAGAAAAGGATAACCCGTGGTCGTGTAGAGGATAAAGTTGGCTTTCTTTCCTTTACTGCGTTGTGTAAGACGTTGCTGAGACAAAATGCAACGCGATGATTATGTAAATTATAATCCCGGTACGGGGTTTAGAACGCAGATCACCAGTCTGAAAAATGGGCTATTGGTGTCAAAACTTTCTAAATCATTATCTACTTGGGTTTCTGTTTGCTACGATGAAAACGTACGATAGGTTCCAAAGCATAGTATTCTTAAGCTTAGGAAAGGGTTTAACGTAGCCATGCTGTGCCTTTTCTTGGAAGTGATGGCAAGATGCTCAACATCACCGCCAATAACGTCCCCAAATAACGTACTCCTCTTTAGTCCCACAGAACTGGAAATCAATCTCTATCACATCTTGAAACCCTTCTTTAACTTTTGGTTCCTTGAAGCGAGAAAAAAAGCCATTAAAGGCGAGGCTAGGAAGCATTGTGCGGGATTCCGGGTTCATCTGTAGAAGTCAGTAACAGTGTTAAGATACTCTTGCAAGAAATTGAAGACAAATCGAGATGCACTCATACCGACTTATTAAGAGCCCGAACAACATCATTATGTTCGCATAGAGCTTTGGGTACTCTGAACCAGACGCAGCGTATAGGAAGATTTTTCTTACGAGCGAATTCGATCCATTCTTTTCTGCCGTCCGTATCGGCATTTGTGTTGTCTATTGAATTCAGTATACAACACTTGATCGCAAACGGGATAGGATTCGTTTGGTGTAATGGACCGCTTACCGATGACTATGGAACTCCCCTCGTCAAGAAAATCCTCGGCAGCCTTAAAGCACTTGGCTCGGGTCTTAAGTGTATCCTGATTCACACGGTCGTACCCTAACGGCTTCAAGTTCCGCCAGTAAAATGTGCTCTTACCAGCACCAGGCGGTCCACAGAACAGAACGATGTCCTGTTCGTGTATCTTTTCGAACAGGGCATTATTGCTTCCATCGCCAGCCTCCGAATCGGGGTAGGGAAAGGCGGTCAAGTCGAAATCCCGTTCAAATTCCCGTGGTTGCTCCCCCAGAAAAAACTCTTCCGGCGTTGCGTATGCGATGCCGACATTATGCGCAAAGTTACGATCTGAGCAGCTGAAATCTTTAGTAGCGGCTTTGCCAGTCTTGCCAGATTTCAGCTGTGCGGTTCTGCCGCCTGCGTCGCCCACGAAGATGCTATCTTCAAGGTCAACCTCGTCCTCACGTAGGCCGTAGTCCCGACAAACTTCAGACCACATGCCAGTGCGCGGCTTACGAAAGCCGTCGTAACCTGTGGCGGCGTATATGGTGGTAGGTAGTTCGAGTTGGGCGAGCACCGCGCTGCATTTCTGTTTGAACTTGTCGACTTTGGCTTTGGTACCAGCCTTCGGTGCCTTAGACTTGGGATCCGGGTGTAGCGTCAGCCCGCCTTGGTTGCTAAGAATCACCACCTGGTAGCTGAGGTATGTAAGCATGATACACCGTATTGATATACCGGTCACATACTCTTCCTCGTATAACTTCCGTAGCCGTGAGGGCACACTAGAATCCCACCACTTCCAATCGCTAGGGTCGTCCGCAAATTTCTTGCCTGATGCCGTGGTGATCAGGGTTGAATCCTAGGTTTACCGTTAGCTCTGCTACTCGTCGAAACCTGGCGGTCGGGGAGAGCTTCAAGAGGGTCGGACCATACCAAATCGAACGCGGCTATCTTTCTTCTCTTCCTGCGACCGGACTCGTCTATCTTCTCGGGTTCGTAACGGCCAACAAGTAAAGTGGGCGACGAATCGTTACCATCGGAGACGCGCTCGGTCCATGCGGTCTGGTCCTTTGGTTTCTGGGACGTCGGGGTAAAGAAATTAGCCACGGCATTCTCTGGCGGTAGCGACACGATCAGCACGGGCGAGTTTAACGGAAATGTTCATAGGCTACACACGAACTTGATATATTACTTTGGGTTTTGCGCTTTAGGGGTGGAGGGGATATGGACTTTTCTGGCCCTTTCCGCTTGCTGGACGTGGCCATTCTGTGGGATATTTGGAGATAATCTAGAGTTTTGGATATCTTGTAAGGAGGTGAGTAGAAGCGTGGAAGTGCAGATGTGCGAACGAGCTTGGATGTACATTGTGTACATGCAGGTACCGCGGTACTTAATAGACGGTCACCATAAAGCATGTGCCTATTAATAAGCCACACCATGACTTGAAGACCTGAATCAAATAGGTACCTAGGTAGGTATTAACCAGTATAATATAAAATAAGAATTTCCCGTTCAAGATCAAATTGTAAATACGTGGGTACATAACTTAGGTCGCAGCTAGGGTTTAAATGGTTTGGTACCAAGTTGATGCATGTGCAGTTTTGCCTGCATCTTTTTAAGGTTTACCGAAATGGGGGAAATAGCATACCACGCATCTATTAGCCATTAGGCGCATACCTAGGGGGTAACACCTGCAAATAACAGCAAAGAGCCTACCTACCTAATGTAAAGGTATGATGTAGTGTATAAAGTAAAATACGCACATTTAACTACACCCTGTCTCTTTCCAGCTTTCCAACCTTACCCCTCCCAATATCAACTCGCACCGTACATAATATCAACTACCTCATATGCCATACCTCCTTTGAGGTATCTACATACATCGCCTACACTAAGTAGCTTCATACGTACGAGGTTCTAGCCTACCTAGCTAAGGTTAGGTATCGAGTGTTGGGCATCACGACGTCTTAAAGACTATCATCCTCCCCCATCCTCCCCCATCATGTCGCCGCCGTCATCCTCGGCCGGCGAAACGTGCAAATTCATTAATCTCCCTAATCCGATTCGGCATCTGGTCTACCGTTACGTAGGTCTACCTGCAAATACTTTTCTATATCTTGACAGACCCCAATCCAGCCGTAGTCCTTACAGCGGAACACGTCAGAACCTTGACAGCATATTTAACCTCTTGCTCGTCTGTCGGACTATTCACGTTGAGATATCTTCGTATCTATACTCAGACAATACTATAGTTACCCATAGCTTGGAACCCCTTATAAGACTCAACACATCTTCCCTCTCCTATCTCACTTCTCTCAAGATACATTTAAATGTCGCTGGCACGACGCACTGTGGACAGAGGTATTGGGGATATGATAGTGAAGGGTTAAGAGAATCAGATCCTCTGATATCTATGTGGAAGGCTGTAGTCCACCTTATTGCCCCTTATATCAAACCCCACCAGTTAGAACTGGCGCTCATTTGCGACTGCGAGCCTAGACGGGCATATACTGCAAATCTCGTATTGGCACCTCTGCGCCAATTACCCGTTCTGAGGCAATGCCACATTCGCCTTGGAAGTAAACCTCACCGCCAGCTTCGTCAACTAGCCTGGAGTGCTGCTGAACACGCCGTCGGCCTAGCGCCGCTATCCACATTTCAGTTTCTACGTCTCCCGCCTGAGATACGTATCAGGATCTTAGAGTATACAGATCTTGTAACACCTTCAAATAAGATCCTATGGAAGCCAGGGGTAGGCTATCATACCTTTAGAGAGTGCGACTCTCGGAAGTACGGACCCCCATATTGCCACCCAAATGACCACCGGTCTTGTATATCAGGCAAGGATGAAGGCAAGAGCTGTCTGAAATGCCCCCACGGCGACAGTAGGGTGAAATACGGACCCGAATCACACTGCTGGAGCTGTTTCCATTACACCTGCCAATTCTATGACTGCGAGAGGCGTAGCACGGCGGGTGATCAGACTTACACAGGGTGTTTCTGCTCCCGGCGTCACGCTGCATATTCGCCCCTGTGCCGCTGTTGGGCTCCCCCTACCGATTTCTTCCTCGTCAGTCGAGCTTTTCGGGAGTCCGCCGAGGCCGTCTTCTTTGCTCATAATCACTTCGTCGTCCGCACCTATTATCATTATATCCGCCCCTCCTTCGTCGCAGGTAATACAGCCCTGCCCCCTAAACGATATCCGGGTTGCGAATTCTTCAGCACCATACCCGCAGACGCAATACGACACCTGCGGTCTCTGGAAATAATATTCGACGACCAGAGACCCTTGGCCCGCTACCACCCGCCTCAGATGCGCCCTTTTGCTAGCATCAAGGGCAGACTTAGCCTACAGTTTCTCCAAATCATCGCCGTGCTAATACCTACCAGAGCCTGGAGAATGGGTATGGTAGCTGCTGAAAAAGGCATGGATTATGTGGGAGATCTAGCAGACAAGTATTTATGGCCTCTTAGCCGTGTCGATCTTGCTCCTAGGGCACGAACGCTTGTCGTAGAGATCCTCGATGTTATCCCGGATATATTTTATTATCTGCGCTCCCCGTCCAACGAATTTCCAACACACATTCAAGGCCGCTTGCTCTACTCACGCTCGCACACAGCTAGACTAATAACTAGCGTTACAGGCAGTACCCAGAGTGAATTAGATAGTACCTCTGGAGTGCGCGGTGGTCAGCTAGTTGAAGGTTTCTGTTTATACGGTGATGTAAACTATACTGAGTTGAATTTTAGCATCACTCGTGGGCTGCGCTGAAAATCAAGATTAGCCTTCCTTGCAAAGTTGTGGAAGAGGGACTGGCAGGAAACCATCTTGGATGACGGGTACGGCGGTCAAAAGGTAAGATGCTACTAATATAGCTCTGCATTTTAATATTCTTCCCTGTTATTAGATAGCCGCGAGAATCTAGTTAGGTAGAGCCGAGTTGCGACCTATGTAAAAACCGCCATAGGCCGAAGCTCCCAAGCAACGACAAACAACCTTATTACGTCTTTACGGCTTGTCATATTCAAGGCGATCTAGTACGCCGGCCTAGAAAAGCCTTCTTAACTCATGTCTCTTTATCGAAAGTAATCTATGAAGCGGGCGTCCATACCATTAGCTATTAGTATAGAACTCGACTTTCATGTAGGGCTGTTGGCATTCCCGCTCATATATAAACTCAATCCTGTTTCAAAGTTTGTCTATTGTTTGTATTTAGCATGAGTGCTGCGGTAGACCCAACTTGAGGCGGTCGAGGGATTCATTGCTAGACTTTTGAATAGTCCAGTAATAGGACCGGGTATTCCCATACCCAATCAAGGTTCAATGAAAGAGCAATATCAAATATCAGACACATCTAGACCCCAATGCCTACTAAACAACTCCCGATGCAGGTGTTAGCTCACGAGATGACAGAAGACTATAGACACGTTGCTACCCGACGATAGAAATACGAGGATGAATAGTACGGGAATAGCACCGACGAGAAACTTTTTGACTCCGGGTCCGTCAATAATTACCTTGATAGCCTATTTACCGATGCGACTGCGATAAATATCCTGAAAGACACCTTGACTCGAGACGAGTCGGACTGGATACGTGAGGTTCCACGCCACAAGTTGTTTGCTTACTCCCTGACGATCTTGATAATGTTCACGCATCTGATCACGGTACCTATCTAGGCTCTCCGACTGGTGCCCACTTCCTTTGGGGTAGCAAGGTCTTAATCTTGCGTCGATGTTATGCTCATTGTCCCAAGTTCGATTGCTACCTAGTCTTTCAAGCCACAAAAAGCATTGTGAAAAAGCTCGTCGAATCAGATAGCGTATGGTTCTCTAATACGGAGATAGTTGCATCTGAGCGAAGACTCCTCCACATCCCCCGCTCTCCCCACACCCTGATCCCGCAGAGTCTCATCGCGGCTGACGTACAGACGGTAGATTTCATTGCCGAGTACGTGCTAACGGTTTCCTTAATGCCGAGAAACAAGGAGTGGGTATTTTCGTATCTTTAATATGCACACGTCCGTACGTATTTAAAGTCAGAGCTGTTCCACCGGCCATGGATACTGAGGTGCTTGGAGGATCGGGTGACAGCCCATAGAACTCATAATGGAGAAGTTTAACCACGAAGTTGAACATCGGAGCGATACAAATGCGGACGCACCAGGGAATGACGGTCAGACTGTCTTGTTTGGTCAATTTTTGGCGGCAAGCCCAGACTGGCATCGTGAGATGACAAAGAGGCTCACGAAGAAGGTCGACTTTCATCTGCTTCCGATGTTAACCTTGATGTACATGCTTAACTTCTTGGATCGAAAGTAAGTCGTAAGAAGCTCTCACGCCGAACAGACTGCTAATAGAGGGAGCAGTAACCTTGCACAGGCCCGTCTCGGAACTCTAGAAGATGACCTTGGCATGAAGGGAACAGACTTTAACCTCGCGACGAGCATCTTGTTCGTCGGATACATCATCATGCAGCTCCCTTCGAATCTCTTGATAACTCGAGTGTCGCCTTCGGTTTATCTTGGAGTAGCCATGACGATCTGGGGAGCTATATCTACGGCTCAGGCAGCGACTCACACGTTCGCGTCTTTAGTCGTCTGCCGATTCTTTCTCGGCTTTGGTATGTGACTTGGTGGAATGGTCTGAGGGAGATGAAAATTATAGAGTAATATTCCGTGACTAACATATCAGCAGCGGAAGCGCCCTTTTTTCCAGGTGCAATCTTTCTAATGTCAAGTTGGTATACCCGGCCCGAACTGGCCCTTAGAATCGCATGGTTCTACTGCGGACACTCGGTAGCGAACGCGTTTGGAGGTCTCCTGGGTGCCGGGGTTCTAGGCAATCTGAGCGGTGCTCACGGTATCGCGGGATGGTAAGCATATTCCATACGAGTTGGTATTTTATGCTGACTTACAAGGCGATGGCTATTCATCATCGAGGGCAGCATAACAATATTCTCCGCCATCTGTTCGGCCTTCATTTTACCAAACTTTCCAGCCACGACGAAGTGGTTAACCCCGGAAGAACGCGCGTACGCGCAGTGGCGGCTCGTCGAGGACGCCGGGGAGGTGGACGTAGCCAACGCCTCATCTATCAAAGAAGGGGTCATGCTAGCACTACGCGACCCGCGTCTGTACCTGTTCACGTTATTGCAACACGCGTCACTACTTTCGCAAACGTTTCAGTATTTCTTCCCGACGATTCTGCAAACCTTGGGATATAGTAACATAGAAACCCTGCTCCTGACTGTGCCGGTCTGGGTGGTATGCTTCTCGGTCTCTCTAATCGCGACGTATACGTCGGGACGTTTCGCAGATCGTAGCATTCATATTATATGCTTGATACTGATTTCCGCCGCGGGAAACGCCATCGTAGTAGCCACGCTTGATAAGGGAGTTCGCTTTTTCGCCTTGTTCCTCTTGCCAATGGGTGCAGTTCCGGCATACCAGGTAATTCTTCTCGTTCTTCCCGATAAACCGGCGGGATGTGCCGAGATGGTATCTCGTTAACGTTCAAACTATAGATCATACTCGCTTGGGTAGCTAATAGCTTCCCGCGCCCGCTGGTTAAGCGTAGCGCATGTATCTCCTTTGCCAACATGGTTGGCAACACGGCCAATATCTATGGCACCTACATGTGCGTACCAAATTAGCCACACCGAGTCCTGCACGTATTCCCGTTTTGAAAGAGAAAGAAAACACCTATGCAAGGGCGCTGACCGCAGACTGCGTTTAATTCAAAAGGTATCCATCTGTCGATGGGCCTAGATACCTTGTCGGTGGAAGCGCCACGGCAGCCGATGCGCTTCTTGTTGCCGTCCTAGCCATCGTCGCGAGGCTTGTGTTGCAAAGACAGAATCGGAAATTAGCTAGCCGCGAGGCCTCCGACCCGGACGAGCCCCAAATGCAGCCGAGGGAACTAGAACCAAACGCTCCAGTGGGTTTTAGATATATCCTTTAGAACTAGATACGTCGACGGGTCAGGATTGGATGCTGATTTCTTGACCGCGGTGTCGGGGAATAAGAACGAGTGTTATACGAGGCTCGGCATTGATGTATGGCGTATTCTCGAGTGCTCTACGGATACGTACGCAACTGGTATATGGCGCCGATCTTTCAATATAGTTATTTATGGCTGGACTATTTCAGCTAGTCCGGGGGTAGCAAATGCTTCTCGACGCCTCGAATACTACCCTACCATAGATATTTCATATCGAGCTACGACAATGACAATATGCTGTCAAACTCAAGCCCCCTCTACCCCTCTGCCCCTCTCCCTCTCCCTCTTCCTTCGCAAAATGGCGCCGGAGAAGGAATCCACGAGAACGATCCGTGAAGTAAAATTCGGTACGACGAACTCGCTGCATTCACTAACTATAGGCATGCACAATCAGATACCAAGAGAATTATGATCGTGCTTCCCACAAGATTTCCTCTATGCTAGCTAAACGCTGTCTTGATCTACATGGTAAAGCTATTCATGTACACGATTTCCTCCTCGCCCCCCCAAAGACAGCAAACCACCCGCAAACCGGAGTCAAAATTGACACTTGAAAGCCGGAGACTGCGGTCCTTGCTGATGCTTAATATTGCCCCTCCATCTACGGAGCTGGCCAAATTGATTGTGCACCGTCCTCCTATTCTTCAGAGAAAACGATGTACAGCAGAACATGGGGCGGTCTTCTTCCGTAATTATTTTTCTCTTGTCTTGTGCTCTCCCACACCCTCTCCAAGCGCCGACGCAATGATACGCGGGTAAACACTAAGGATTACCAATTAAAAGAAAACATACCCAGGTTACCACATCCCGTTCTCCAAAAACTCAATGCTGCGCGATTTCAAGAACTTTTGTTTTATGATATGCAACCGGTACAGTATCCTCCATCGAGACGCTAGGTATGAATTCTGTATACATGAGGAATAAAAAGGGTACAAAAAGAAGTGAAGAAAATGAACAAATCTATGTAATGTCCCGAGAATCGGCATTTTCTGCCGATCCTAGCCACGTAAGTGCAGATGCATAACGTAGGTCGCCGATATTGCGCAATATCAGGGACTGGACACACCAGAGAAATGATCCGAGTAGTGAAGTATATGCAGGGGACTGCTTTCGGTCTCGGGCCGAGGCAGCCTCACGAAGATTATGATCCAGGGGATTTTTAATAAAAAAAAAATATAAACATTTTTGAATTCGATACACTAACGCCCTTGCGATGCATGTGAATGCCGTTGGAGCGGGCTGATACTGTCGTCGCGGTCGTCCTCTATGTGGTATCCAAGTAAAAGAGCAAATGGTATCTCTCTATGCTGTAAGACATAAAATAGAAGTTGTAAAAGAAAATGAGCGTAAGTGACATTAGAGTCGTAGTCGTCATTAAATAGTCGGTCGTCACAAAGGTCACTCGAAGTTGGTGACCACATAATATAAATGAAATTTTATTTTTTCAGGCCGACTTTTCCGGCCAGGTTGCGCCAGAAGCTTTTGCGATCTGCGCCTTCAAGGGACATCATCGTCGCTTCTCGAACCATTGGGCCGACGATATCCTCGTCACCGCGCTCCGGAAACTTCCCCTCGGCATATATTCGCGGAACTGTGGTTAGAACGCACTCATCAAACTTGTCGCACATTATTGTTTCGCCGGTAGCTACGATCGCCTCAGCTATCTCATCGTGAAGATTGCGCCAGGTCCGTTGAGTCTCGGCCCACTTAGCTTCCGTAAGCGCGTAAGTCTTTGACGTTTGACCGTAGTGCTCGCCCGTTCGCGCAAGGTGCTTAGTATAGTTTACTCTTGCCGTCTCCCAATCTGCTCTAAATTGCCGTAGAGCGTCCAAGTCGATAGTCTCGGGCTTGTATGGCTTTGGAACGATTGTGTAGTTTGCATGGCCTAAACGGTCGGACCAGGCGTCGGGTGCGGGAAGCTGGGGAAGCTCTACTGCGCCCGGTACAAGGCGGAGAGAAGAACTTGAAGGTCTCGTGCTAAGCGGCGGCGATAATAGACTGGGAGAGTAAATCTCGTCTCCTAAGGGAGAGGCGGGCGAAGCGACACTCGGGGACTCTAACGGAGAGGGCTGCATGAGAATGTGCTCAGCGGAAGGAGATGCCATCATAGGAGGCAGTAGTGGCGTTACTGCCTGTTTACGTTCATGCTCGATAGATGAAAGAACCTCATTAGTTTTCTGAGATTCCATAGTCTCATCCAGGGGCATAAAGCTATCGCTGCTTCCGAAACGCGACAGAGCAGGCGTAGGCGGAACAATAGGTTCGTTCGAACGGTCGATATGGCGTCTGCTAAGCGCCGAGACGGAGGAGGATCGGCTTGAAGTTGTCCGCGAGAGAACCGGCCGTCGCTCGAAGCCGTAGTCAGATACAGGGGAGCTAATGATGCTCGATGGCTTCGTCGACTTCCACCTCGTAAAGGACGGGAACCTGGAGCCCAACCGCTGCGAAAATCCTGCAAGCGCCGACTCGGAGTTATCTCTACGCTTTTTAGACGAGCGCAAACTGAAGCTAAAATCGCCGTCGCTAAAGAAACCTAGATCGTAGTCGCCCACACGACTTTGGGTATAAAAATTTGATGTGCTCTGTACCAGGTCAGCATCCCTGTGGATGCAAGGTTCATCACCTATGAGTCGGAATTGTTAGAATCAAGGACAGCGAAGTTTGAGTGAACGCAAAAAACATACATAAACAGTGATATAACTCGGACGCATCGTCATAATCTGAATCCGAATCTGAATCTTCAAATTCTATAGGCTCTTCTTTCACGTCCGGTAGTACCCGTTTGCTTGGGTTCTGCGCTGTCTGCGCTGTCTGCGCTGTCTGCGTTTGTGTTTGCGCCGGCGAAGAAGGGCTTTCGGAGCTTGCAACCGTTGCGAGATCAAAAGACGACATGGAGCTAGAGTAGCGTAGATGGCCACGAGTTGAGAAGGTCGGCGTCACAGGCGATGTCGTATCAGATGAGAAAGAGTCGGTGGTGTAGAAATTATACGGTACGTCCATTTCCATCTCGCGCTGGGCCGCCTCTTCTTCCTTCCTTCGCCTTTCTTCCACCAACAAGGGTAATTGTAGAGGTCGTAATTTAGGAGACATCTTACGAAAATCAGCACAACCGCCGTCAGTACGCCGCCGTCAAACTAAAATTTTGAAAATAAGCTACGATAATCGCAGCGGTAGCTTTGCGTAGTCGCGTTATCGTTGTTGGTATATGAATTCGCAGTGCTGCTTGGTGGGGTGATGGTGATGGTACGTCAGGGTAAATACAACATCCAGTATTCT
The DNA here is from genome assembly GCA_025201765.1 of Daldinia sp. FL1419. Taxonomy (NCBI): domain Eukaryota; kingdom Fungi; phylum Ascomycota; class Sordariomycetes; order Xylariales; family Hypoxylaceae; genus Daldinia; species Daldinia sp. FL1419. The sequence continues at coordinate 76,003 of MU623432.1, forward strand.
TGGCAGCGCTACACTTGGGGAATAGATTGTCGTTCGATAAAACCGAAGAGGGGGGAGAGGAAGAAAAAAAAGAATTTCGTCTCTTCTTTCGGCCTTAATAAACCAACTCGGCGTCTTATAGACAGATTAAGGACTGGTAACAATAAGATGATTCTGAGTTTATGCCGGTAGCCAAAACCTCGTGACAGGTCATGGAAGATATCCAATGGGCTTAGAAGTATATACGTGTACCAGTGGACGCTGTAATTTTCCTTGCCCTATCGACGTTCGGGTAGTGACACTGGTCCACGTGTTCTGGGCACCGTAGCTTGGGTGCAGCAGCTTGGGTGTAGCTTTGGGGTAGTTGAATTCGTGGGGTTGTAGTCAGGCTTCTGCGCTGTCTCGAAAATGTGTACCGCTTCGCCAATCAACAAGATAATATCACTCTCTCACTGACACACAATCCCCTGGGCCTTTTAAAAGGTCGTCCCTCTCTGCACCTTGACTGAATTGATAAATCTGCGAACAGCGTACGACATAGGCCAATGAAGTCTAGACGAGCGAAGCGTTGTAGTGATATATCGTGCGAGTTCAAAAGTTGACCGTTATTATTCCCCAGAATCTCGGGTCGGACCAGAGAGCTTGTTTATTGGTAGTCCCCAGATGATCACGGTTGTATTGTGCGAGGGTGGGTAGGAGTGAAAAAGAGGGAAAACTGCACGTATGAATGATATGGGAAAACGTCTTTTTTTTTTTTCTGTTCCGGCCTCAAGTTTAGGAGAGACTGCAGCAGGGTGCACTAGTTGGCTGGTGAGAGGCATGGGAAAAACGGGATCGAGCGGGTGGCTTTACTCTGGACCACTTACGGATTACACATTAAGTTAGGGTAGAATCGCTGGAAACACACTTCCACCAGCATGTCTACCATGTTTTCCCCCTTCGAACTTGGTGTTAATGGACGGGGGGTTCCACTTGAGACCGGCCCTACCGCCCCGCCGCCTTGAACTCTTTGACATCTTGCAGTCTTCCGCAGAATCATGAGCTTTGCCCTTTTCTACCAAAGTACATCGTAGAACCCTGGTAAGTCTTAGCTTTGCTTAGGAGCCCGACCAACTGGGATGACACCTCGACCGCCCGGGCTGCTTACGGGTTAAGCTTAACAACAGGGGTCCGGGGAGAGCTTCCAGCGAGCTACTGGTCTGTTGGTCTGCTCGGCTGTTCGGGGGGCAGTGGACTGTAGCCAAGAGGAAAGGAGAGGGACCATCTACATACGTACCTACATATGTAAAGGCAGTTGTGTTATGGATTTCACTTATTTTGCACAATAAAAGTACAAATACCTGGGGAGGTAGGTATGTACATACTACCTCTAGAAAATAAGGTAGGGAAAGCAGACGAAAAAGATCTAACCTAACAAAAAAAAATTTTTCAGGAATCTCCATTGGTTGGGGAGCGCCACCCTGAAATCTTGAACAATTCTCCATAGTACGTAGGTACTTCACACCTTCTCCTATCTCTTATAGGTGAATGCAGCCCTGGAAGCCACTTCCCTACCCAGCGCGCATGATATCTTGGCAGGATACGTACCCTGGTATCTAGGCTGGTACTGACCCATAAAAACGAACAATTCTTAGCCATTCTTTAGCTAGGATGTAGGTAGCCAACCCGGCTAGTCCAGACAATTTTTAAGCCCTAATGCTCCCAGCACTCCCCTCTACCGAAATTCGTACCCTCGTTCTTTCTCCACCGCTTAAAAATGGCTGAGCCCCTACGTGTCCTAGTCCTCACATGGCCAAAAAGAACCCAAACAGAATAAATAGGAGACATACACTACAGTCGCTTCAGTACCTTGTCTACCTGAATAGTTAAAGCATAAACTTAAGGTCCAGGGAGGTTGGATGAGGCAGGGCTTTGTGGTCTGTGTAAAAAGGAAGAGAAAACAAAAACCATGTGAGAGATAAATCGAATCTCGTATTCTATCTCGGTCCTTAAAATGCAGATACGGTAGGACGTAGTACATTCACTGCGTGTTACGCAAACCCGAGAGCTGCCATAAGTGCAGCGCTTGACGCAATTAGATTAAGGTATGCCATTTGAACAAAAAAAAATTTCATCGAAATCTTGATCTTCTGCAGGTATAATACAAACAGCACGATACAACGAAAAAAAAAACCCCCAATTTCTTTCGAATTCATACATTACATCCTTCATGTACAAGTGTACACACGTATTCCTTACTATCCCTTTCCAGGCTACTAACGGGACCGGCTTCACTTCCTGATGGGCCACGACGTACACGCTACCCAGTTGCCCAGTTAAGGCTAGGGGCAGGGATGTAGTTCAACATCCGTCGGATTACCACCCTTTGCACCATCGAATTGGACTCAAAGCGCAGTTCTAGTAATAGTGGAGACTTATGAGACAAAAACTACGACGACACAGTATGCATAAGGAATTTTTTATAAAATACATACAACTAGCAATAATAAAGGAAGTGTTAAGTACCTACCTATGTGCTGTTAACACTGTATGTTTTGACCGGTCCCAGATACGGAAGGGAGAAAATATATATACCTACCTATCTATGTTTGGACTGACGAGACAAAAGACCGCCAACAACGCTTAGCAATGGATATATAAAGGAACAAAGGACGTACTTCAAATATTCTCTCTCGTGGGTCGTTGGAGATTTGTATGCAGTAGTTCTAAGCACGAGATAGGCATCATTGCAACAGGACAAAGACAACATCGGAGAAAATACTTAGCAAGATACCCTTTTTTCGGAGTATAATGGTCTAAGAAAAAAAAAATTCTCACGCTGCACTTACCCCGGCGGCTACGTGAAGTCCGGACTCGGTACTATGTAAGCTAACCTACAGCACCAGGAGATGTCTCGTCGGGGAGCAAGTAGGTAATGGCCCGGGCGGCTTAGGTCACATCGGCTGGCGGATCTATTACCTAGGTAGGTACCAGGTCTTCAACTGCCGAGGAGAGACGCGCTTGACTGAAATAGAAAGTCGCGTTGTTTTTTCCTAAGCGCAGCCTGACGCGGTGAAGGAATCAGAGCAAATGTATTATGCAGTAATAGCGCTTTCGGCCTTCCTCTTGCTTCACAGACCGATCCTGTACTTCTGTATTGTTGGACAGGATTAAAAGCTAATAAGTAGTATCGGGGGTATGGATGAAGGAGAAAAAAAAATACTGGTGACCACATTCTCCGCCTTTCGACCGATGCCCAAACTATGACACATGAGATGATGTACGTCCGCGTCTACATAGTATCTGCATGTATCGTACATAGGGCACACCGTATTGTATCTTTTATCGTTCTTTTACGTAGGTGGCCCAAATCAACTCGATAATCCTGGGGGTCTGTTATATAACGCAAACCAAGCATAGACTTAGGGTCGTCCCTAGTGGAGTTTGCTTAGCCATCTGGTATCTTCATTGGATGCCCTGAATCTGCTATGTATATACATCTCTAGATGCAACATATCTCAGTCATGTCGCAAGTTGATTTTATGGCTGTCCTTCCAGCCACAGCTGACTATTTCTCGAGCACATATCCTTGAACGCCTCGTCCCGTCGGCTGTCGATACCCTCCCGCTATGTCTTAGCTAGATTGGTCACTAATAACTAGCAAGTCGAAGCGGAGTACTCTGCCACTATGTGTCTGTGTAATCATCCGTCTCACTCTACTTCCCCGCCCTTCCTGATACGCGGTGCTACGACGATAGACCTGGATATTCAAAATCAACGATTGAGAAAGTATGCCAAACCATTCTTCATCTCTTCGCATGTGAAAATTCGATGCTGTTAGAATCTTATTACTGCTTTAGTACAGAGGTACCGGAATGTTTCGAGGACTAACCAGTCACGATTCTCTCGTCCCTCAGTTGAATTTGTTTGTTGGGCTTCTCTGCTTCTCTTTTTAGCAACAAAGCGACAAAACGTCCCCAAGACTAAGAGCAGGGGATCTTTTTGCCTTGTAATAAGTGACGCAAAGACATGTCGTGCTCAATCTCGTAGAAAGCCTTTGAGGCTTCCTTATCTATTTGCCAAACGTACCACGAATCCATAGTGACAGTCGCGATATTGTCCACTGATTACCTGGTTACAATCGCCCATCCCAGGAGCACTATCCTGGGAACTTTGTGACCTAAATCCCGACACAATCAGCAAGTTTGTAAGCCAATACACTAGAAGATAGTCCGTGGTGTAGCTAAGCTAGCGAGATGATCTACGTACTACATCCTAACAACACTAACCGTTAGAGACTTGATACGTCACTCTCAATACAAGATCATTTCCAAGCCATGAGTAGACCATAATAGATACCTAGATAGGGCCAATTATTCGCCTAGTCCCCTAGCAGGACTCGGTCATTAAACGAGCAAAACGATTTCTGGAGAGCCTTTTGTAAGCCTCAGAAATTAATGCCGATCGCATATACTTCATGCACACGTAGTTCTGGGTGTTCGTACCTTGCATTAGTCTAATTCGAATATAGGATCCTGCCATATGCTTATTCGACGAGCGTAGCATCTACACGCCATGTCTCCTCAAGTTTCTAATTATCGTGTTTCTCGAGACCGATGACTTCCAACAGAGGCTCATGCTGAGAGGATAAATGAAACCCTCCGGCGACGCATCAAATATGCGCCACAAAAAAAGAGAGAACAAAATTTGATCTCCTCCGGGATTGACGCGGAGCCTTGACTCCATCCAAAATTTTGACCGTCCCAAACTAAGCTCAATGAATCTTGGGGCCGCGGACCAAACGGCGCGGTTGAGTTTTACTAGTAAGTAAAATATTCCGAACGCCAATAACTATAAAAGTTTTTATGAATGTAATGCCGTCAAGTTTTTTTTCGTTTTCTGACAAGGTAACCTAAAATTTCCGGAAGTCGTTATTTTGACCGGACGAAGTTATTATCACGGCACTGTAGCCCTACGAAAGAATCATATCTACGTAGCAGGATGTATAACATTGCTACTTGTCTGATTTATAAAGCTTGCTGGGCCTGACTACAGTATAACCCTAAGATTGTAAGCTAGTCGCTCCCATACACGCTAGGTTCTGATCGTTCATCATAATAGGATATGGTCAATATTTATATTCTCTACAATGGGTTCGCAGAAGCCCTGAACGGAGCCGGCGCTCTGGCACTGGGTAAATATGACGTCTTCGACCCCACGACAAAATTACCACAATACAGGGATTCAGCGTCCTATCATCTACGATGTCATCATAATTATTTCCATTCTTCACACAGTAATAAGCGGAGATACCGCATTCATACCGCTACGGTCCATCTACATAATATCCTGTTACACTCAGACCTATGCGGCATGCCGGGTCCGTAAGTACACACGGACGTACCATCGTCTTATAATACGACGAACCACCTTATTTCATACTCCAATCTCAATATATCAGGGGAAGGTGCCGGTCAGAATAAGCCTCACGATATGCATGACTACGGTTACAAGAGTTGTAATTGGTTCGAAGACTATGATAGTTCCCCGCAAAGTCATAAACCCGAGCCTGCAGGTATTGCCAGGTTAGTGAGCAATAAGATTCTCCGTTGTCTGCTCTGCCTAGCTCGGGTCACGTCAGCGGCGCTTTAGGGGTAAACCCTCGTATTTTACGATGCGTTTAGACTCAATCCCCAAATCTACTTCTGACCGTCTAGTCGGATAGATGCGCACTCCAAACTTTAAGTATATGGTGGTCAGCAAGGCGGCCGAGCATTTCTAAGCGCTTACTGCGTACTTAATATATCTTAAGAGAACGCGGAGTCCTCTCAAGTTCGAGTGTGCCATTAAAAAAATCTCGCAGTTTCTATCAATATATTTTCTATTCTACAAATGCTGCTATATCCAGTGGTCTGGTAGGTAGTTATTACTGAGACGGAAGAAGCCCGAGCACAAGATCATTTATGATAAGAGCACCACGTGTATACCAGGGATAATAATGGCTCCTCCCGCTAATCCTTTGGTACGGTCACAACGTATACATGACATATATCCGCACATGGAATACTGGGTGATCCCGGACCCATGGATTGACTCGAGGATCACTGCAATTCGTACATGAGCCTAGGTTAGGAAAGTAAAATCTGTGCGATGCTGGTGTGGCACAAGGTGCCGTCTCAACAGAGTCTTGCTGACGTTAGATAACTGTCATGCTGACGCAAAGGGTGGCATTGTTCCCCCTCCGTCGTCTCCATATGTATTTATTTTCATCTCCCTCCGGCTACGGCTTAATGATTTTAGCGTCTTCTTCCCGATTAAGACCATCTCCTAAAACGAAGCTTATTATGAGGTTTATTCACAAGCTAGCTCTAGAACTTCTATGGACCTTGGCTTTGCCTGAACCGAAGCGGAATGAAAGGGATCTCTGGTTCCTGAACGGCTCACAGGCCAGAATGAAGAGCTAATGCAAGGGACGACGCTACTATACTCAGGCGTAAGTTAATTCTATACCAGGGCTTATGTTTGTGTGGCAGCTCTTAAGTCGTCTCGGGTTGTCACCAACCAACTCTCTTTTGGTTTCTAACGATATTGATTAGCAACCAACTCCTAGGAATATATAGTTGACGGATTACACTAGTAGTATATCCAAGATCTTTAGCTACTCCACCAAGCCTGTACCATCGGAGTGTTCTTCGTACCTGCACATAATACGCTTTTACCCTGAAAAATCTTTTCTATTGGCCAACTCTTAGATCCGTTCCGGTCGGTGTGGGATGGATGGGCGGGAATGCGAAGGAACCCCTCCCAGACGCTTGGTTTAGCTGCAAGGTACCAAAGCCAAATCACATCGAGCTGACGAAATAGCGCGAAGTTTTACCCTAGTCAGAAGTGCAACGAAATTTCTTTTCCGCTTCTAAGAATCCAGAGAAATTGGGCATGTTTCTAAAAACCTAATGAATCATATCTGTTTGAGGCGCGCCGCTTTCTTCTGTTGGGATGTCTACTGCATTTTGCGACCAAGGATAGCAGACTTCTCGAACCCGTTGGCTTAGGGGTCGTAGATAGTTCCTGGCCGGATTTAAAGCCAATACCAAAAGATTTGTAGCCTATTCGGGGTCGTGCCAGCCTTTAAATGATGTATGGAATGACTGGGACGAGTGACGCCATTGATTGATACCACCGTATGGGGGCGCGACCATTACTTGGGCCGGAAGCTCTTATTAGTGGCTGAATAATGCGCAGGTTGGATAGCTATTCGATATATGCCAAGTTTGTTGGCAACGCCCAACACGCCTTTTACTGCTTAGAGATGACACATGGCACGAGAGTCATGATATTTAGAAGAGTCAACAATTACTTTTGAGTTAATAAGAGGTACCCAATGCGTGTATAAGCCAGGGCTTTTGGAGAAGTGTGCTCTGTTTACGTGACAACACATTCGAGCGTTTTCCTATCTACACAGCTCGGCCGAAATACCTAACGAACCCTTTCTTTTTTTCCCCTCTTTTTCTCCTAGGCCCCCTCGCGTTCTACATACTCGAAGTTCGGGCAGGTGACCAATAAGCAGGTTGCGGCAAAGACGCGGATAACACAACCCCTTTAGCAGCTCTTACGTGTCGATCGGAATGTGGCACGGCAGTAATCAATCAATATATGCAGGTACGGACGACGAAGTCCTAGGTGTCGGAGGAAAATTTTCCGGAGCTGCATCTGTCGACGTTGCTGTATCCTCTCTTATACGTTCTGGTTGAAGTACAGTATTTTGATTCGTTGAGATCTGAGGCGTTCGATGTGATGTTCCAGCAATCAAGTCAGCACAGCACGGCTGGGTATCTGCATATATCCTTCTATTGTGGGTGTTCGGTGTTAATGAACTGATGATGATATGACAACGCGCTAAAAGGGCGAACAATATGCATACTTCTAACAACTATGAAACCTACCCTGACAAGGTTATCCTATTATTCTATGATAGGGATCTTTTACGTGAGGGCGAAAGTAACTGTCTACCTAATACACGGATCTAGCGGAATAAGTCGTCTCCAGGGTCAAACGAGGGTTTAATACCATCATATATATCTTGAACTTGATGAAACTATGTACCTAAACTACCTAGACACTCAGAATTATCCACACCAACTAAAAAATGTAATTCCCAAGCAGAGGAAGATGAAACTAGCCTTAATATATCCCTCTTTGAGGTCATAGTTATCCGAGAAATAATGACTCTCGTAAGATTTTTTATCGAAGATCTTTTGATTTCTTCTAAGAGTATCACTCCACCAGTAACGACGGAGTGCTTATTTGTAGACATCACGAGACCAACGAGTAAACCGCTATAAGATCCCACAAGACGTTCCGACCCACGCCTCGATGAATCTAAGAGTGACTTCGGTTGATAAAGGTTTAAATCGAAATTCTACTTGGATTACATCGTGGCGGTTGCTGTTAGGGATAACATGAAAACGGAAAACGGAAGGATAAGGCGCAGGATACCCAGATAAGTTTACGGAGAGAAATGCAATGCCGGCTCAGTTCAGTAATTAACGCACTTTGTGTTATCATGTGCGTCAGGAAGAGCAGATATTATTTGAGTGTTGTTGATTCAGTTACGGCGTGTGTGTATTGTGTTGAATCGTGTAATATTAGTTTCACAAGTGAACTTGCCTATTAACTGCAAAAATCCCTTATATTTAGGTTCAACCTCGAATTATCTTACAATGATATATAAGCCCTTGCTCCTAAACGTGAATAGATTAGATCTAAGCATATAGTGTTTATATAATATCCGATTCAATGGAGAGCTTGTTCTATAAAAAGTCAATAAAGCTGTTTCTGCGCCTATTTTCCCGCCTCATGACGTTTAGATAACCACAGGGTGAGCTCTTGAACTTCATATATCTTTACAATTGATATCAAAATTTCAAAAAGTGATATGACCCGCTAAATACAGGTATGATGGCTTCTAAACAACAGTATATCTGAGTTGCCAAATCCAAATACTTGCCCAGCTATAGAGTGGACTATATTTGGTAGGACACAACGGGAAACGCCAGCTCGAAGCTTTGTACCGTTACAATCCAGCCACCTATTCTCATTTCAAATTCTCAACCCTACGAGACTATTTTGCGCAGGGAAAATGGTTCAAATAATTAACGACGGGAGAAAGCATGCGTTGGTCATTTCGTTATCATATTTGAGCAGGTGATGCTTGAGCTTGGTGAAGATGTGTAAGCAAATAGGTATATAAAACAATAAAAGCAAAAAAGCTGGACCTCGAAACTCAAACCCATGGCTTTGACCCGAACAAATTGGCCTTTTTGTCGCCTTGCACATAGATTCGAACCCGAGGTCTACGAAAAGACCCCGGAGGGTTTTTCTACCTCCATCGCATCCGCAACCGCTAGACCAATGACCACTTTGGCTAGGAAATCGCGGATCAGGAAGTGATGGAAGGTATTGCAACTACATATTATAAACTTTACTTTCGGAAGTTGCAAGGCACAAGGTACGAGTTACAAGTTACAAGTTACAAGTTACAAGTTACAACAACAGCTGCCTGGCAACGGGTACCTGATGTAAGTATTTGCATCGCTTCAACTTGATTAGGGACTTAGATGATTTAGGGCCTGGGTATTCGAATTAAGTTTATGGATCTAAACTCGGAAAGAAGAGAAAATCAGTGCATAATGGATCGGGACGACCTATGAAAGCACAATAAGAAATAGGGATTGCATATGTGCCTAGAATAATAACGGTTGGATATGTCACCTGAGTAATGGAGAGGTAGCTATGGATGCTACTTTGAAAATCATCTGACAATATTGACATTTCAAGCCCACCTAGCTAGTAGGAGATATTATTTTCGACAACCCTCGACGCCACGCCCATATCCGCATAAAAAATTACCGAGTCGCTTCGATAGCTTCCTCTAAGATATTCAACCCGCTCTCAATTTCGTCTTGGCTGGCTGTGAGTGGCGGGACAAATCGGAGAGTATTCGTCCCGCAAGTGATAACCAACAATCCCCTCTCCCGGGAGGCCTTGACTATTGGGGATGGATCTTGGGTCAATTGTAAACCAAGTATTAAACCCTTACCACGAATATCAGTTACAAGGTCGGGGTATCGTTCTCGTATACGCTTAAACCGTTCTATGAATATCCTGGACTTGGACAGAACGTCCTGTTGTAGTTTTGGATCCGAAAGCTTTGAGACTACATAGTGTGCGAGACGACACGCCATCGGGTTGCCACCAAAAGTTGTGCCGTGATCGCCAATCTTTATCTTCTCGCTAACATGACCGCTTACTATAGTAGCACCGATGGGAAAGCCGTTACCAAGAGCTTTCGCTGTAGTGAGGATGTCTGGATGCGCCTCTTTTGGTAAGTGGCCGTGGGCCCAGAGCGTACCAGTCCTTGATAGACCGCACTGGATCTCATCATAAATGAGAACGGCGCCTACTTGGCGACACCGCCTCGCCAGGGAAATTAGGAATTGGTCGCTGGCGACGTTGACGCCGCCCTCGCCCTGTATAGGTTCGATTATCACGCCGCAAGTCTTATCCGTGACGAGGTCATTAATGCCATCGATGTCGTCGTACGTTCCATACCTGAAGCCCGGTAACATCGGCGCAAACGGTTCTTGATATTTGGGGTTTGGTGTCGCAGAGAGACTGCCCATAGTCCGCCCGTGGAACGATTTATGGAAGGAAACGAATTCGTACTTGGCACCAGTAGGGTCCAACACTTTGCCAACTTTCCGGGAAAATTTAATTGCGGCCTCGTTCGCTTCGGAGCCAGAATTGCAAACGAAGACCGTCGCCGCATCATGCATGGCACCAGATGCGAGTGTTTTCTCGACGAGAAGTTGGGAAAGCGCTCCAGTCCAGGGGTTATAGTACAGATTGGATGCGTGCCATAGTGTTTGCGCCTAGACGATTAGTTTTAATAACATAGGAATACGGGAAATGGTAGAGTACCTGATCTGAGATGAGCTTCGCTAGGCCAGGATCGCTGTGACCGAGCGCATTCACAGCAATCCCAGCAGTGAAGTCTAGATATTTACGATTTTCCAAGTCCCACAAGTACGAACCCTGACCTTTTACGAATACCGGAGGTGGCCTGGCATACGTTGCAAGCATGAACTTGGAATGTTCCTTCGCCAGAGTTGCGCTGGGCGAATCGTCGGACGGATCAGGATTTGGCAGATTTGCGTCGCGGGATATAGATTCTTGTACATTTTGCGAGAGATTAGACGCGGCGGTCGCTTGAGACGAGAGGCGTCGAATCGTGGCGGGTGCGAAACGTCGAACAGGAAGCTGGAGGGCCATGCTGAACATTCGCGGGGCCGGTATAATATTCGTCGAGACTACAGGGACGGCTGAAGTCGAAGGGACTTGTCAATTTGATCGGCCTGGAGCTTTGATTGCGATTGGGGAACCTCAGCATTCCACTTGGAATTATAGAAAACGATCCACAGTTATCGCCGTATCGATAAGAAGTAGCCTAAATGCCGTTCCGATCTCGCATCGGGGTACCGACGTAGTGATAACTACGGTTATTATAATTCCTAATTGACTTTACATTTTCAACTTTCCATTTCGCGTCGTGGTAAACTTCCGTGCTTCGCCTTCGCGCTTTGCGACTAGTATTTGTGAGGATGCTTACAACATATCGACTTACGATATATATTAAATAAGTGAACCTCATCTCGTGAATAACTTGGAAGCCTACGTCGTGGCAGTTCGTGCATCGTGTTGGCTTATATGGCGTCACATGCGATCTTCTTTCTACCGTTACCCAGGGCGGACTATGGGGCTCACTTAGATATGCGTGCCTACCTACCTAACCTAGGTAAGTCTATTCTGATGCTAAGCCATAGAAGCAAATATATGGAAATGTCGTATCGCACGCACTTCTCCACGCGGGGGTCAAACCTGAGACTCTACATGGTTAGCCCCCGGATTTAACTGGCCAAATGGGGAATTAGTTGGTTGTGGGGGTGACCCCGAGCCCCGAGACCCCAAGTCGACTTTTCACATGTCAGACTTGCGACGACTCTCGCCGCAAACGTCACCAGAGGAGCCGATTCCATCCCCCCAGGTCGCCATTCACGAGCTTCCAAATTCCGTCAGCTTTGGTCAGAAACCCACAGCGCTTCTAATTTAGAGGCCGCTAATTATCCTTAGCCTTCGGACCTTATGTCACGAACCCATTTCTATTGTCTGCTTCCGAATGGCCCCTGAAGCCTGTCAGCTTGCCATCCGAACTCTCCGTCTCGCTCGTTTATTTGCGACCTCAATTTCAATCTTGATTAAAGACCATGTTGCATTTCACATGCCGTGTTACTCCGTGGGAACACTCCAGCCAGGCGGTCTCAGCTAGAGTTTCCCTGTGAATCAGGTGGCTGCGCTAACTGCTATGTCCTCAAATATACTGCCCTCCCCAAAAGTCCCATCTTCGTTTTGCGTTTAGGCACAATTACGCAACATGATCGATCACGTCCTCGGCAAGCCTTCCGTGAAGTCGCGTAGACTTCAGGTACTTGCTGTGCTGACGTTTTGGTCCTTTTATCTTTTCAAGTAGGCATTCCTTTTCCACATACAAGACAATTTCGCTAACAACCGCCAAGAGGCAATCGACATGGACCACCCGTTGCCCGACGCTTGTCTAAGGCCTCCTCGAAAGTATTGACGGTGTGGCAGACCGTTGTGTTAACTATGATGTATCTATACGCTGCACGAAATTTTAGCACCCTCGTCGGACTTGCTAGCCCGGAGCCTATGGCGAACATGTACGATGCCAAGTATTTTCGCGCCACGTGGGTATTAACTGCGCTGGATGCGGGCTTCTGGACGGCTATGAAGATAAAGAAAAAATGGATGCGAGACATGGCCAGTCTAGCATTTTCTCTCTTCTACCTCGTGGCGGCGGAACGTGCGGACGAGAAGGTTAGAAAAGTTCGGGGAGCGTTGACCGTTGATCACCTGCGGGTTAGCTGGAATAAAGGTACCACGCCGTATTTACGCGCCGTTCAAAACCTGATGCGCCCCCGTTTTACGCGGTGGCCGCCGCGGGCAATCCGTATCCCTCGACCTGGTTCTAGTGACTACAAAGAACCGGTCTCCGGGTGGTTATACTACGACGGACCCATATCGGACTTGGAACAAATCAATAAGATGATTTTGGATATCCCCGGAGGAGGATTCGTGGCCATGGATCCGCGATGTAACGATGACAAGCTATTTGCTTGGGCCGGTAAAACAGGTCTTCCAGTGCTCAGCCTAGATTATAAGAAGGCACCAGAGTTCCCTTACCCGTATGCTCTGAATGAGTGCTTCGACGTGTATACGACCATCGTTAGAAGCAAAGGGCGGTGCATAGGTATGTCTGGCACGGAGATTCCGAAGGTGGTCGTAACGGGCGATAGTGCCGGCGGAAACCTTGCCACAGCTATGACTCTGATGGTAGTCGAAAGCGCTATAAACCTGCGCCAATCCCCGATTCAGACAGAACTACCCCTTCCTGTTGGGCTTGTACTTCTCTACCCCGGTCTGGATATGAACATTGGAAATTGGATGTCTGACGAGCAGATGTCGTTGATCAAAGACCGACGGGTTCGAGCAACGAATAAGGATTATCTACGTCGGAAGAGCATGCAGTACAACGACTTGGTTGGCACTCCTCACCAATCCGATGACGAAGATGAAGAATCTTCCGGGCCGATATCCGGCGGGAGATTGTCTACACTGGATACAGGCACTGATAATAACGGACTTCGCAGTCCTCAGCCCGAGTACTCCCACGCCAATCGCCAAACGTGGGCGAAGTCCGAACAATCAAACCGGAATACCGAGTCCATGTCCCACAGGCCCGAACCCATGAAGACACGTTTGGCCATGGGATCTATGATATCCTACTTCAACGATCGCGTTCTGACTCCCGAGATGATGCGCGCGATGATCATCTTATATATCGGGCCCCATAATCGACCCGACTTTTCTCAAGACTACCTCCTATCCCCTATTCTAGCTCCCGATATGCTGCTGCAGAAATTCCCGAAAACCTATTTTCTCACCGGCGAGCGTGACCCTTTAGTTGATGACACGGTCATCTTCGCCGGACGCTTGCGCCGCGTCAAGCAATCCTTCCATTCGCAGCGTAGCTCGCAAGGAATAAGAGGCTTAGACGATATAACAGACTTTGACGAAAAGGACGTCGCCGAGGTTGTTCTGATCCCCGGTATTAGCCATGGCTTCACGCAATTCCCGAGCTTATATCCGCCGGCGTGGAAGCTGATAGACCGCTGTGCGCGATGGGCGGTGGACCTTCTTGATACAGCAGAGGTACGTATGAAGCGCGAACAGCAGACCTTATCCCAACGTCACCACGCGCGTGCCGAATCTAGCGGCGATGAAGATCGACCACTGGAGATAAATATGACAAAGATGCGATCACGTACCGTCAGTAATGGAATCAAGCTGGAGCCAAATGGCTTGGAACAGTCGAGACATGGTGCCGGCGACGACAAGCCAAACGGAAACACAAAAAAGAGAAGGTCTAGTGGGCGATCTGGATTTGGGCAGAAATCTAAGAGCATAATCAAATTAGATAGCTCAGACGATCTGCTCGGGCGGCGCATGCAGGGTCTTGCAAGTTCCCTCACTGGCACACACGACGAAGATTGATTATACTTGGTCATGATTCGAGGTCCCAAGGTATCGCGAAGCTATCAGCTCCCCCTAAAAAGTAGCGCAGGTAGCATCTGCTCAACGGCTCGAATACAAAGAACCCAGGGTATCTATTAAGTATCTTATTAGTGATTAGTATAGTTCAGAGGTCCAGAATCATAGTTTCTACAAATGACAGAGATTATTGCCACTACTTTGTAAGTAATATATTATTTTACCCGACACGAAATAATGTCTTTTAAAGTGTAGGCGCCTTAACCGCCATCTAAACCCGTGTTACGTGAAATATAATGCTGAAGCAATTATCAGTATAGCTTTACCTGTCTTAATCTCGAATGTGAATGGAAAGAGAATTAAGACTCGGAAGACACCATCGACCCATACATGAGTACCCTTTAGGGTTGGATATAAGGAATTTACAATATTTATATTAACAAAATTATCTGAAGGTGGCTTCTATAAAACACGCCCTCTGGGGAGTTGGTAGGTGAATAGGTGCCTAAAGTATCGAGAATCGATATTTGGGTTGATAACTGTTAATCTATATGGTTTTGCTTCTCCCCATCTGACATTGCCTACGATAAAACCCTCTGTTGGCAATTCTCTCTTTAGAGAGGTGCCTAATCTGTATTCTACTGAACGAGTTCACATATTTATATGGTACTATAATTTTGAATACAGTTGTGATTGGTATACCTAGGATTCTCGGCTTGGGTGCCAAGTTATAGTACGCTAACAGCTATAATACCTGCGGTAATTCAGCTCGAAGACAATGAAACCGCTGCTAGAGCTTAGGCACCTAAGGTACGATTGTAAACCTTGGGGCTTTTATGCCCACTAGCAGGCAGAATATCTTTAGTCCATTTTTAACTACGCCGTGGCTTCTTTAGCAGTGTATATGCCCTGGACATGCTCCGCATATCACAGCTAAGCGTGTTTGCCAACCGCCCTGGATTAATTCGCTATCGAGTCACCCATTAGGTTGAAATACTGTAGACTCGAGGCCTGAAGGATCTACAGCTGGCATACTTCCTTTGACCACGACCCCGGCCATTTGTTGTAGCCACCTGAGCATCTACAGCTCTTAAAAAGGCTCGGCGGAGCACTACCCGAAGGTGCAATATTACTAAGATATGACAGTGTGAGAGCATCATGATATATACCCGATCTAGAGTAATAGGTACGGTGCTAACAAATTATGACTAGTTCCAAGCAGAGATGGTAGTGTTGAGTAACGCTCGGAATATCAAGCTGAACATCCTTGCTGTTTCACGATCCCGTGTCTTGCAGGAGGGTGTGCAGTATAGAACTCCTTCTACATCGCATTTGCCAATGAGAACCTACTCGATAGGATTCTGCCACCTACCCCTCTGCTTGGTCCGACCCAGTCATATAGAGCAAGTTGCTACCAACGCGCATTAATGCCTTGTCGCCGATGCAGATTTTTGCGGCGTATGTGTAGCGTCTCATGAGGACTTCATAGAGGGAAAGGCGCTAATATTCAACTCGGGGAGCTTCAAAGTTACTCCGATCACTGGTACGTCCTTCCGAATTACATATGGGCTGCATATTGAAGCCGAATACCCTTGTTAGAGTAATCCAAACCAAGCTGAGATCGAGTAGATACTGTGAGATTTTAGTCCCATCAATATAATGCCCCGTTGTGCGGCTAAACGAAGCTTCAAATCTTACTGATTCGTTGATCTGGACCACCGACAGCTTCGAATATGATTTGAATAGCGATCACAGAGGCGGCGGTCAGCAAGAGAAGTCTTAATGCGCCCACGAATCATGTTTAGGATGCTACCATATACGTTTATGCATGTACGACTAGGTGAATTAGGCCTGCTGTAACGCCGGGTATTTGTTACAATCAGTTAGGCTGAGCTATCTGCGCTGCGAAGCGTAGTCATGAGGCCATCAGTGGCGTTCTATTTTCACCGCCTCTCGATCCAATCACCCCAAATTTGCGATGAGATAACGATACTACCTCAAAGCACTGGTTTGATCGTATGTCGTACGTGCTTCAGAGAGGATAGAAAGGGAATATCTAGGTAGCGACAGTTTAAAATTTTTTATATTGCTTTGGCGTATTCGGTTACGTCGTAGGAAGAAAGGAATAACCGGAGATCGCATAGTAAAAGAAACCCCCTAACACACGTCTACTAAGTCGAAAAATGGGTATTACCGTAGCGATGCAAAGAATGGTATATATAAATTCAGTCGTACAAATGCGTCACGGAACCTTCAAGAACATCCCCGTTCGAAAGGATGAACAGAGCGTCCATTCGTTCGTTCGTCAAATTCGTAGTCTCGTCGGGTATCGTCCGGCGCTTTTCTCCCGCACTCTAATACTTTATTTTATTTTCCAAAAGCGAACTAGCACCTCCGCGGCTGTCATTAAATAATGTTTGCAATGCTGATCCTCTCCGTACTGCGGCTCCCTGACGCTGTCCCAGCGGCTGGACTATTTCTGCTGCTCCCGATTTCGCCGGTACCGCCCCCAAGGATATTTATATTCGTCCCTTGCTCTACCTTGATCGGCGGGAGCGTTTGCGCTCGAGGTACGTAAGCTACAGCCGGGCTCGCCGCCCCGGATGCTAAACGGTCCGTAAACTCTATCAGATTATCCCAACCTCCCCAGTCTTCCCTCTCCTTAGCATTTAGGCCCGTTCGAGTTTCCGGACGAGCCAGGCCGCCTCCAGTGGTTGACGGAGGCATCGTCAATGGAACCTCACGTTCCGCCCCGAACCAGACCCAGGCTGTTTCGGTACTAGCTTGCATATCGGCACTCACGTATATTAGCAGCTCCTCATCTTTCAGTAGCGCATCTTGAACGGCCCTGGGATCGGGTAGAGCAACTTGCGGGGAGTAGCTGGGTGTAGCCGAGCGTGGAAGGACGGTTAATAATTCGCGTTGCTTGGCGTCTAGAATCTGTAGGAAGAAGGATAAGAAGCGTCCGCAGGGAATCGCAACGTCTCTTCGCGCGTCGATCGACTTGAGTGCCCTTAGACACGTAGATGCTAATTCGTAATAGCCCGTAAAGAGTAAAAATAACGTAGAACGAAAAACATGGGTTACTAGGAGGCTCGTCGCGGTATCTTCGAGAGTCGAGTTGATCCTAGCGATTATATTCGCCGTTTCTATCGCAGTGGCTTTACATTGTTGTATTGCGTCGCTCCGAGCTTCTACGGGACAACCCGGGGCGAGATTATGACGGTGTAAGAGTAGTCGGATACTAAGAAGGTATGCGAGGGGCATTAGTACGTGAGGAGCAACTAGGGAGGCATTATTCGCCTCGCATGATTCCGGAAACATCTTCTGGCAGGCGACAAAGTAGCTATCGAACGTGGCTAATCGCGGCGGTTCGATTACAACACTAGAGAAGGCTTCTCTTACGGCGGAGAAGGACCGTACCACGTTAATTATGCCGTGTAAGAAGTGAGTTAGGGGTATGACGTTTGGAGGATGCACAGGACCCTCGGTGTGGAGGAAATGATCGTCGAACGGCTCGGGGAGAGCCACATCGCAGTCGGCATCGTCAATCATAAACGGGCGTCCAAGATCCATGGATAACGTTCGATCGAGAGCGTATATTGCCCACCAAGTCCGCCTCCTCATATCCGCTTCGACTCTAGAACGCACACCAACCACCTCTAGGTGGAGGTCCAGGTCTTGCGCACTTCGTACGGCGCTACCCAACCAAGTCCAAGCTGCGGATTTCAAATTCAATTCATTCAGAGCGAGAGAGACGAGAAACGAGGTCCGAACGTTGTCTAGATCGAAATCGTTATTCCACGGATCTACCAAGCTTCGCGACGCATCCAAAAGCTCGGTGGCTCGCAACGTCCTATCCGGATACGGGTCACCGCTAAATAAGCTTCCCACGGCCAGCAAAGCGAAAAACATCGAATGCCAGGATATTGGAACCCGTTGAATATTAGTAGTATTTTGGTAGAGTTCCTCTACCTGGTGTTGTAACGTCGGCCAGTGCAGTATTGGCGTCATGATGTGTGCTGCCCCGTAGTAAGTATGTAGGAGCTTTTCTACGGTGGGCTTTGGGGGCAGCGGCGGTCTGGGATGGTCAAACGTGACAAGAGCCGTCGGTGGCTGTCGATACGCTGGCGGTGGCTTCAAGACGCCCTTTGAGAAATTTCGAAAAGCCATCCTCGCTCGAGAGGGATCCTGTAGCGGAGGAACTACTCTCCTTCGCCTCCTAGGCTCCGAATTCAAGTCCGGGAGAAGTTGCTGGGGTAATTGTTCGGTACTTTCCGCATCAACGTCCATGTGCTCGCCCCGTTCGGCCAGTGTGCGCTTTAGACTGCTATTTTCCCTCCGTACCCTCTCTATCTGCTTCTCGAGGTCTTGCACTTGTTTGATAGACGACATACGTCGGTTGGTCTCTTTAGTAAACTGACATTTAACATTACGGCTTGAGCATTCCGAGCAACTCGTCGTCTCCGTAGCGTCACACTTGACCTTTCTCTCCCGACAGGCATCGCAGCTTTATACGTGTACGGAACGTTGAGAAGCGAATATTGGATTCCCCTACGTCAAAGTAGTTGAAGAAGAACCAATACCCGTCCTCTCGAGGCCCCGTACGCAGAAGTCAGCAACAAGTCTACCAAGAAAAGGGGTACCTCTCTAGATTGAAGACTAATGTAGGAAAAAGGGAAGGCTCCACTACTAAACACATACCTCGGGTCTTTTCTCCTTTGACGATAAGCGCGCTTCTGAGCCGAGACGTTAGCTGAGAGCTGGGCGGTAGATAGTCCTGGAGTGCTGGCCACCGATTCGGTCGGCGGTAACGAGTCTCGGCCCATCACCGAGGTTGCCGTCGCCGGCGTATAGGGCTGGAACCCCGTCTGGGTTGCTGGAGGTAGTGGTGGAATGCCTATGGGTTGCGGAGTTTGGGCAGCATTCGACCTCACGCTTGAGCCCATCAAGTTTCCTAGGAGCTGCTGAACTTGCGGGCGAGGTGAAGTCGCTGATGAAACTGACGAAGAGTCGTACGACCTCGTGGATGGATTTGGCGAACGAGGAAATGGATTATGCGATGAAGCTGCCATCGTTTAGAGGCTTACGGCCAAATTGCAGGCGGCCTGGTCGGGCGGAGTTCTCCTCGGATCGGGCTCTCCCCAGTCGGGTGGGTTTCTGGGGAGAGTTGCCGCTTAAGGAACATGCAGAGAGCTGTGCTGCAGTCGTCTTTTCGAGGACGGCCAAGTATCAGAACAGTTTCCAAGCACCATTCCACCGTGGTCTAACCCTGGGATGAACATACGGCGGGCGGTGGACTTTCGACAAAGAAGAGTCGACGAGATACCAAGACTCTAAAATTTCAAGCCTTTTCGTCCTCGATGACCCCCAAGGACCAGCTAACCGGTATTGCAGAAACGTTGTGTTACTAGACGAATTCGTTCAAGTTCTAGTCCTTCGTCTGGACCGCATCCTCTGAACATTCAGCTACTGAATAAAAGACCAGCTCCGGCGGGGGTAATTCCAAAACTACGCGGGACGGACGACCGGCTGGGAACAGAGTCTCGGAAGCGCTAGGGCTGTTGCGATCCAGCATCCAACACTGCTATTCTCCGTTCGGTTGGACGCTTTCGCCGGCATTCAAGAAGGTTGAGAAGTGGTCGATTGCCTAAACGGGAAGGGTAATCCTGCCGGTAGGCGATAACGATCATGTGTAAATGTAAAGTATTATGACTACGATACGGGTTTAATGTGGTGCTACTCGAAGAGGGACTCCGGGGTGACGATGTTGGGTCTGTCAAATGAGCTGCCTCACATTCGAGGATGGCCGGCGACGGAAAAATAAAGCAGCAAGTTTTGGAAAGGACAGTGGTTTGAGGAGAAAGGCGATGGCAAATCTGTCGATAGACAGGCTACTACTGCTGCTAGTTCGCAGGTGTATATCCATCTGGTTCTCCCGCCCTAGCCCGGCGCCGAAGCAAAAATCGGAAATATATAATCTGGAGGGGTCAAACTAAATCCTTCTACTCCTGACCCCTGCAAATAGTACAAGGAAGGCAGCTAAATCTAGGGCCAACCTTTCATCGACAGCAGAAAAATAATAAAATAAAAGAAGCTAGCTACAGTGTTTCGAGCTGTGTAGTGTATGTACATAGTAGGTGGGCCAACCGGCCTGGGCCCTAGCCTGACCCTAATATAAGCACAGGTCGCCGTACTGTGGTAAAACCCTAGGACCTTGCTAGATCAAGGGGGGTCAAGCCGCGATGGCGAATCGGGCAACCGCTCCAAAATAGCTTAATAGAGGTTCCATGTATGTATATCTGTATAGATGCCTGTACATATATGTGAGTATGCCCGCGATTCTGCTCTTGCATACCTAACCTACTGCTCAACTGATACTCGGTATCTACTACTACCACCATTATAGCTACTACTACTACCTAGCCCGGTCCTTTAAATACGTATGTACCGTAGTGCTATATATGCAAACTCAGGGAATGCGTCTAGCAGGGAGGAAGTCCCCTTTGGCTTGCAGAGGCCAATGGCTTGTCAGAAGAACCCTCTTCGCCCCAGCTCGATGCTAATTATGAACTATAACGTATCCAAGTACATTCATGCGACAATCTAACCCCCCCTACTATGTGGACAGGCCATATAGGAATCCTGGACCTAGACTATGCAACCTCCACACTGGAAAGCTGTACCGTACCTAGTAGCTGCTGCGCATTGTTTTAGCGTGGGATATCCTAGGTAGGACTGGCTGGCGAGTCGGCACTCCCCTCGGCTGTGCCCAGGTTCAACCAGACCCGTTCGGGTTGCATGATGTGCATTCGGAACCCAGGAATCAAGCGTAGAGGTCATCTCTGCGCTCCTGTTCCCCTGGTTCCCACGCCTTTCTTTTAGGCTACGTGCCTCCCATATCATCCTGCTTGTTCATTCGCCGTAGCCCTTGGCCATCCAGCTATTCAACACGTTGGGCGCCCGTTAGTTAGAGGTGGTGCGAGGGAAACAATAATACTTATGCTACGTGTAGGGGTTTTCCCTGGTAAGCGGCAGTGGCCGGTCCGTTGTTTTAGCAACCTTCTTGACAAGCATTGCTTAGACCAAGCGATGTACGTATGTATCATTGTATATATCTAAGAGGTAGAACATGTAGGTTAGGGAAGTACGTATATGAGCAACCGGCCAGTGTCTGTGAGCCCGTGACCCGATCGCTTTTTTAATAAAACCTGGCATATGAAAAGAGGAGCGTCCCACTGGCGAACAACGGCTCACGACAGGGTTAGATATGGTCACTAACGACAGCTAGCTTGAAACGTACCAAAGATCGAACGCTCTCCGTGCTCATGCCGATGTAACCTGATCGCTTGGTTAAGCTAAAACTAATAAACTCCGAGGCATTGGCACCCATGTGTCGCGCGCTGGGGATTCCGACAGCTTCATCCCGGAGACGCTGTACTTTTGTCGTCTTTACGTTTTTATTCTTCGGAAACCATGGCGGGTGAGCGGTCGGGCACGCCACGAGTTTGTGGCATAGCCCAAAACTCGTGTGGCGTCTGGACCAAAGGCGAAAGATAATAGACCTCCCCAATTGTAGCTAGGCCGCCCCTCCATCTTTCTCCAATGAGTTAGTGATCCCGGGACGATCTGGTCATTTTCAAGGCACGTTTTGTCCTGGTGATAGCCCTAACGCTTTGCATGGGAATGTCCCTCGACTTCGACTGTACAATACATAGTAATCTGGCTGGGGTTGAAAAGGGCATGGGGAACATGCAAGCTGCCGCAAAGAGATCACACTACCAATATGTAGCCCGCATAGCCTGCATAACAGTACATAGTATGCTAGCTTGGAGCCCGCCAGTCCGCGATGAGGGACTATTCCGAACAGGCCAGGGTTAATGGAGTTTTCCGTTCCTACCTACCTTCAAATCGATGAAGGGGTACCGCATCTTCAAAAACTTGTAGATTTCTAGCTATGGCAGTAACCAATTCGGGTCGTATGAATGGCCAGAAGGCTTTAGAAAGGATATTACCGAAGCGATCCTGCATCATTCTAATACCTACCGGGTTTCCTAACTGAGAGCCGTGCCGCTCGAGGGCATGGCGTCCTACGCTTTGTAGTGGCTGCATCGTAACATAGAATAATGCTTGATATAGATGATGAATGGTTATCGAAAGCTCATCTCGACGTAAGGCGCTGACCCGGCTGATAGCAGGAGTTATATGAATAATGCCACCTGAGAATGCCAGATATCATGATATTTGCATACGTCGCGCAGTTGAATTCAACCACGGGATTTGGATAGCGTCATGAATCTTTGCAGCTATAACTAACAAGTATTGATAAGGAAAGACATTGCCAGACAATGTCTTAAACACGCCTCATATTGGGATCGCAAACTACCTGCTTCGCTATTAGATTTCAACGCGATAGCCTCACACGCGAGCCCTATATTTAAATATAGCGTCTTGTGAAGAAGGCAAAGGCCGAGGAAACTTTTGGAAACCGAAACGCAATCTTTTGTATAACTAATAAGAGGAAAAGGCTATCCGAAATACTCTCACCGAAATCCACTTTGAGCAAGGGCTCAAACAATGGATGGATCATGGATAAAGGCCACGCGGATAGGTAGCAACCGGCCGTCGGGCTCAAACAGGGGGACAAGGATACGGAGTTGTATTAAGGTGCGAAACTTATGGGGAGTTGGAAGGATCTTTAGAGATCATATAATAACAGCGTAATTATAAGTATGTCAATCAGATCATGAAGATCCGGGATGCTCTCCCACGTTTCCATCTGTCAGGTCATGGCACGGGGCTACAAAAGGGCCAAAGTTTCTATAGAGAGCCCTTAAAAGGCTGAGCCGTGCTAGGTGGTAGCAACGGTTCCAATGGGGAGGCCAAATAAAAATCGGCAGATAGCTGCATGCTAAATATCAAGATCGTCAGGGGATTCGAGGGCTTTAGGAAGATGGAAAGTTCTTCTACTAAATCACAGGGATATCAACATTCATCTCACCGAGCTACGGATACCTCCTACATATGTACAATCAATAGGTAGGTAAGCTTGCTAGGTAGTTCGACAGTCTCGGATGTTAATATATGTACTGTACTGTACGTAAGGATGGTACCTTATCGGCACGATCTCGACCTACGGAGTAAACGTATAAAGGAACTTTTCCAGGGGAGCCACGGACACGTATCTTGGCTTCCTCTAGAGCCGGTTTCATGCTTGCGCCGCACTCGTTGTTTGTTACGGGTAGAATCAAAATCCATGCTCTATAGAACTCTTAATATAGGTACATGACCCAGAAGACGTGCATAATTTGAGCTTGACTGGGAGACTTGCGATCAGCAACTTTTGTACAGCCATTTACATATAGCTATTAAAGTAAGGGAACTATCTACGATGTGGGGAGACGGTGCGCGACGTAGGAGTTGACGCGTCGAACAAAGATGGCAGCCATTGGACACATCTACATGAAGATTTTGGAATCAATCTAGGCGCGGAAGGCATCCGACTGGACTCCGTCCTATGTGCGCGATAGAAGATTATAGCAAGCAGTGCTGATCGTACAGCCAACTCAGCCTTCTAGAAGCATTCCCTAAAGCAAGGCGCAAATATTTAATTCATATTTAATTAAGCTGTCACAAGGTCGAGATAGGACAATGTACACTTGTGGCTTGCATGATGTCTTAAGTACTTTCCGGGACTCTATTTACGTAAGATTCATCAGTGCTTCTTCCTAGCAAATAAAACTGGCCGGATATTGAAGCTGTTCCTACACGTGTACGAAACGAAACAAATCGTACGTATTGATGGCCTCTGTATTGCATCTAACAAGACGGCGGAGCTAGGGAAACGATCTAAAACTAGCGGATAACTACTCGACCTGCGATCTGATCTAGATTTTTCGAGTTTGTCGTGTACATAGTAGACGGATACTCTCCCTTTCGAGCCATGGTGCCGTTATACTGCCTAGGCTGCTAGGCTGCTAGGCTGCTAGGCTAAATCGCATTTATTAACGCAGTCACTTGGATGTTTTTGCTTAGAACCCGCAGAAGAACCAGCGAATATAGCGTCCTTCATCCCTGAAATCGCGTGCGACTGGCGCGTCAATCATTTCTCGGCTCCCTCCGGACGTTCTCAAAACCAGCACTTGTACACGCGTCGGTCTCCACGTATATCTCCACGTATATCTGAGCATATACAACAGCGTCAAACTTAGTTGGATAAAAGAAACCAAATCCGTGGGCGCTCGTCTCGCCAGAGTCGACTAACCTACTAAGAATATAAGTCTATTTATTACCGAATTCAATCTAAACCCGCCTTGGAAATGTGACAAGTCATGACTGGTCCGTTTCATCATCGTTGCACATGGACCTTCTCCCCGGTTTCTATATGCCGGGAACCGGATAGCCGAGTGTTAGGATCTGTATGAGTTAAGAGGCATCGATCAAGAGAGATGGGAAACAACGCTTCGTCAGCGGCTGTACCTTGAGCGAATCTAAAAAGACCCTTTAGACGGCCATTCGCATCATCTCTGCGTCTGCCCGCACAATTAATATAGGTCTGGAATGCTTCCACGTTCCGGGCTTGCACGCAACTGATCTGCAGGGTCGTCGCCGACTAGCAGCACGTTTGGCTGTGCCGAGACGATCTGTATTTACGAGCCGCATGGGACTAGAGGTTGTCCTACGAGTAAGTGAGGCGGGGATTCCGAGGCGAAAATCAGAACCAAACGCCAAAAGCCAAAAGCTAAAAAGCCACGATACCGCAGGAAGCCGTCTTGGTTTAAGAGCTGGAAAAAATGAAAGCGCGCACACATTGCGAAACGACCAACATAGAATGTAGCCCGTCGGATAAACCGAGGCGTAAAATTACCATACCTCCATTCATAATCATATAAGCCTTGTATTTCATCTGTTAACTAGGTAGAGCAAAGTGGATTCCACCACCTACAAAATGGACCCCCTCTCCCCGGCGGAAGAACACGTCACCGGCATTACCGGCCCCAAGGATCCATGCCCGTCGACGACAACGGTCGTGAAACAAGCGGCCAATTAGCCAATTACAAAATCGGTTGACCAGGTATACAGAATCACGAGGCGCGCAAAAATTTAGGAAAGACGAAGCTCCAAATTATCGTAAGTGGTCCAAATCCGACATATACATGCCTATCAGGTTAGGAGGTAAGCGGTCAGGTAAACATCTATCTACACCTACATATCTGCGCGCACACGTCCCATCGAGCGAGATTCTTGTTGGTGCCGGCATTTCCTCCCAACATGCACGGCCAAGAACTCTGGTACCGAGTCGGTATGATGGTAGGCATGAGGACGCATGGGGAAATTTACCTAATGGAGCCAAGAGACCGCGTGCCAGTTGGGTAGCGGCCGATTGCCGACCTCGCGGGACGAGTCTATGACAAGATCGGCTCCGCCCTCACTCGAAACACGGACGTTGCCTCTTTCGACAGCTGAGGCTCCCGTGGGAGATTCAAGGGGTGGGTGTGCTGTAGCGATAGGCCGGCAGCGGACGCATCTCCTGGGCCACTTACTGGGCAACCCTATTGGATATTCGAAATTTTACATTTTACATGCGTATGCGTACTATGTATGTGCATACGCGTGTGTACAATTAAGTGGCTTTTACCTACGACTTCGTCCTTTTCCTGTCGTTATCCTGATTCGTCATACCCTGCCGCTACGCTCCTACGTAGTGGAGCGTCGATGGGCCGGGGGGCTAGAATCCCTCTGGCCGTTTCCTGAAGTAGCATCCCATCCCGTGCGACCTGGAAAACATGTCGCCCGTGCAACGCATCACACAAGTCCAATACACTAAACTAGCACGCAAGCATAAACACCCAGACGGAGATCCTCGTCCCCGTCAGGAGAGCGTGTGCATACCATATACCATGTAGTATGTATGGTATCAAAAAAGACGTGAGCACCCGTCTAGGAAAAGCAAGATGGGGGACCTTAAGTCCCACGCCAGACCAGCCAAGGGATCGAATACCACCGCGGCATTTCAAATGACTCACCCCGCACCGGCACGGCCTTGGAGAGAAGAAAGGAGAGGAAGTTGATTTACACCGAAGGAACGAGAATATGAGAGGGAAAGAAGGAGCGTCTCGAAAGTCCTTCTCGCCAATTGGTACTGCGCGCAACCGAGTTGGATGCTTTCACGAGTACATGCGTCGAAGTGATACCCAAAGCTGTTCGCCCCATGCGTGCAAGCTACGCGAGACGACATATGGTCTCGGAGATGGATGTAGTACAAACCTAGGCATATCATGCAGTGAAACGAACGACTTGTATCATCCTCATAACGACCAACGGTTGATTTTCCTCTATCTCCCAAAGCTCAAACCCCTCCGATTCGGGGCGTCCCGGCGAGGAGCCTGATAAGAGTTTTGTTGAATTACTTGCCTACTACGGGTAGGTAGTAAAATAACCGTAAAAGTCTACGACGTCGAAGGGAAAAAGCATGAGAGCAATAAAGAGTAGCTACAAGGTTCGAACAGCTGCGGCATATTCTGTGATGACTCGGCAGGGTACTTCTGCAGCTATTGCGGCTGAGGAACGCACGTGTGCCAGGATTCTACCTTTGGGAGAGAATCGTATAGTTTACGCAGGTAGGCGAGCAGCGGCGTAGGCATGCCACGAGGTTTATTTCTTGGAGTATCTAGGATACTTGGTATTTCTCGGTCGGGGTAGTCGATTAGAAACGCGACTAAAAACGCCGTAGGAGCTTCTCGAGGTTAAATATTGATCCGTTCTCGCAAGAGAATCCCTCTTGCCCATCATACAGGGAGCGCACGCCACATCTAACATGGGCCTGATGATAAGAGAATCAAATACTCACCGCTGCTTAGGGCAGCATGCTATTTTAGGATTCTTTTCGTTGTCGTATTTTGAAGAGAACCGATTTGTCGCAGCCCTGGTAGTACTGCCGTCTTCGTCGGATATTTTTCGATATTATATCTACCTGCCTGTACCGAGTGATCGAATGGGCATATTTCCAAATCACTCAAGGACGCTGTAAGTGAAAGGAGCACCGCATCGCATCCCCTTTCGCTTGCATCCGCCCCTAAGAAGATAGATTCGGTGGCTCCTTTTACGACGTGGCTGGTCCGCTATAGTTGGCCTGGTCGCTGTTACAAGACAGACAAGCCCGCGAGACCGGGTGCAGAGAAGAGGGGGACCGGAAGCCTTCGAACGGGTCGGAAATGTGCAATGCATAACAGTGTTCGGGATCCCCAGTATAGTAGAACCTACCGAGAGTCCAATAGCTAGTGTTCCCCTTGCAGTAACAATCAAGCGGATTAAGCTGTTGTAGCTAAGCCAGGGTCATCCCAGGAATCGTAGCAAAGATCCAAATTTGTTAAGCCGAATGAAGTAGTCTGATAGCTGCTGATCTCCTGCCTGTCATCGTGATTTGCTGCGATCTTCTAACGTGCCCCAGTCGGAACCCAATTTTACCTCGTCCTGATCGGCGGCGTGGGTATTCATGTACTTAGTCATGTATTTACATATAACTACGTAGCAGATAGATACTAGTAGGATATCTCCAAGATCAAGTGCATACATTCTCGGTGCCGTGGCACTGTTACTCGTCCGTTACAGCTGAATCAATATTCCACCATCATCCTTGAAAGTGGGTTCTTCGCCCGCGCTAGATTTTATCTAAAGCGATATAATCTTAAGTATCACAGCGAATATGTAGATACCTTTTAGGCACTTGATACTATTATGACGGTGTTTCCTATTGATAATATTCGCAATTCGCAATTTGAGAGGGATTTGGCTTGCCGCCGGCGGTTTGTGTCATGGACCCTACGCTAGGTAAGGTCGTCAATAATTTCCTATACTCTTCCGCATAAACACTACGCTTAAAGACGTTTATAATCTCTGTAGCAGTATATCATTTAAAATATGTGCAATACGTCGCTGCGCGAGTTTCTGGCAGCTCTGCCCAAAGTCGAACACCACGTGCATCTTGAAGGTTCCCTCGACCCCGAGCTCCTGTTCGAACTGGCAGCCAAAAATAATATCGCTCTTCCCTCCGACGACCCAGCCTTTGCCTCTCCAGAATGTCTCCGGGAACGTTACGAACATTTCCAGAATCTAGACGACTTTCTAAACTACTATTATATCGGCATGTCAGTCTTGATAGACGAGGCCGACTTCGAAGCTTTAGCGTATGCCTACTTTTCCAAAGCCGCGTCGCAAAATGTTCGTCACGCAGAAGTCTTTTTCGACCCCCAAGCCCACACATGTCGTGGCGTCGAGCTTTCGGGGATCATAGGAAGTTTTAGTCGAGCACAAGAAAGAGCGGCAGCTGATTTCGGGATGACCACCGAGTTAATCATGTGCCTGCTTCGGCATTTGCCCCTTTCCAATGCCGTGGAGACATTTTCGCAAGTAATAGATGGAGGCTACTATGCCAACGGCACCCTTGCCGGCGTTGGTATGGACTCTTCCGAGATGCCATACCCACCGTCTTCATGGACAGATCTCTATGACGTTGCAAAGGAATGGGGCATTAGGAGGACGATCCATGCCGGCGAGGAAGGCCCGCCGCTCTACGTTACTCAAGCCCTCGACCTATTAGATGTAGAGCGTATAGATCATGGCGTCCGTGCTTTGACCGAGGGCGACGATACGTTGGTCGCGCGTCTCGCCTCTTCCAAGATTTTGCTGACGTTATGTCCGCTATCAAATGTTAGGTTAAACTGCATTGATTCAATAGGTTCATTCCCTTTAAGAAGATTGATAGAGGCCGGCATCAGGTTCAGTATCAATAGCGATGATCCGGCTTATTTCGGTGGTTACATACTCGAGAATTATTGTGCCCTGCAGGACACGTTCAATTTGAGAGTTGAGGATTGGGGGGAAATTGCAAGAGGCGCCGTCTTGGGTAGCTGGTGTACTGAGGAGAGAAAGGAGCAGCTTTTGGACGAGATAAAGGGCGTGGTAGGTAAATGGAGTATGGAACCTGAAAGAGGATAGTTGGCATTCAAAATATTACCTAGGTACCTATCAGTCTTTCTCAACGGCTTAGGAATATATTAATATTCTACGGCTGCCTAGCCCGGCACGATGCAATCACAACGTGGTCTATTTATGCCTTTGCTCTTACAGCAGGAGGATGGCATTCCATTTTCCACTTCAAAGACCGGCTGCCAAATATTTAATCACAGCAAGTGTATATATGGGTTAATAGATAATTAGCCTTTGTTCATATTGCGAAAGGTCTATCCTGTCTAAACACCTAGATAAGACCTGACAAGAAGTTTTGCGACAGGTATTCTAGTTGGCTTACATGTAGAACAAATATATATGAGTTTTATAATAGAACTTTTCGCAGAAGTTATTTCCTCGCTTCTTATAAGTCCACTTCTTGACATTTTGTACTTTTTAGAGACATTGGGTCGGTGCCTATTCTACTTTTCTATTGCTTTGTATTTTATAATACTTCGTTTACGTTACATTTTACCCATAAAGTGACCGTTTAGGACTATATTTGATTATGTTCTTAAAGCTACCTTCAGGTGTTGTAGTATACGTTTAGGTT
Organism: Daldinia sp. FL1419; assembly: GCA_025201765.1. Taxonomy (NCBI): domain Eukaryota; kingdom Fungi; phylum Ascomycota; class Sordariomycetes; order Xylariales; family Hypoxylaceae; genus Daldinia; species Daldinia sp. FL1419. The sequence continues at coordinate 106,208 of MU623432.1, forward strand.
TTTGGGTAACCTTTACGCCCTTCAGATGTAAGACGTTATAATTGGGAGGTTAAATAACTTAGATTAGGTACATCGGTATCTTTTCTCGTAGAAAAAGAAAGATATCATATACAGTTGAGGCTAGTTTTTTACAATAACGTCGATTTCGGCAGTGGAAAAGTAATAGTTCAACACAATGTAGGCACGTGTATTTTTTATGTATCTATTGAACCCTGCATTCTTTCTCACAAGTCCCAATTAACAATATTCTCATTAAGAATCAAATTACTTGGACGAAATTGTGATCTGAAACGTTATTGGATATATTGAGGGGTGATTAGTGGTGGGAAAGGTTGGGGTTGACTAGACAACGCATGTAAACAGCGCGGGCAGGTAGGATCCGACCCGCATCTTTTTTCCATCCTGCCCAACCATTTCATTCATTTCTATCAACCATTTTAGAATACGGCGCCAGCATAACGCAACGTACGCACCAAAACCACCCGAATATTCATTATTATGAATTAAACAATCTATCCTCTTTTCTTCTTATCTCTTTTTATTTTTTTATTTTTTTGAACCTCGAATACTCGACCCAAAACAGACTATTTGAGATTTACGTCAACCCGTCCTGCCAGAGCACGCCGACCAACACCAGCACAAATACCAAACAAGATATAAAAAAGGGGATGGGACAGAAATGACGTCTGATAATCACAAAGACGTCCGGCCCAGCGTAGAGTCTGACCACGAGTCGGACGACGAATATTACGATAGGGCCGAGGCATCTGAACACACCGAATTTGAAAGGGATAAACATGAGGACACCCGGGATAATTCGGTATTGAGCGACAGGACGGATGACACCCATGATCAGGCCGCAACAGAGGATTCATATCTTGGAGATCCCGAATATGCAGATACAAATAATCAAGCTGACGACGGCGGTGATGCTAGTTCCCATCACGACGCCACGGACGAAGATGTATTTAGCGACAAGAGCCCGCGAAGCTCTCTAGGATCTTATGATGCCGTTTCTGAGTCCGGCAAGGCTACTGCAACCCGGTCATCTCGACTTTCGGACGTTCCCCAATACGATCGGGAATACGAAAAGGGTGATTTCATTCCTACCGTTCGAGGAATGCCTCGCCCATCCTTTAGAGCTTCTTCGGACGTAAGAGCCATGCCCATGTCCTCACCACCCTCTTCAGTCCTCGGTTCTCCTCGATCTACAAAGAAGAAATTTCCTACTGTTTCTCGCTTGGGAACGCCTACCGCATCTGCACAATACTCTCCGAAAAGGATGTCGACCCCGTCATGTTTTAAGGGACGCAAGGAAGCACCTCTTGTTCTTCTTCATGTCACATTATTACCGCTAAGATGGCCGTGGGGCAGTCTACTAAATAATATCGACGCGGATGATGTGAGCGAGTCGGTTAAGAGTCTCCGAGAATCTTGGAGACTCTTGCAAGATCGAATTGGCGATACCGTTATCGAAAGAGGTATACTGCTAGGCCATCCTCAGAATGACTACGAGGTTCTCGAGGAGCGTCTGCTCGAAGCGTTGGAATTGCCCTTTCGTCGACGAGCCCGAATCTTGGAATGCGGTCATTATCTCGGTCCCGCCAACGAATCGACTCTAACCGAAGATGAAGAGAGCGAAGACGAATGGAGTAACCAACGATCCCGTGCAGGGGACAGACGGCATTGGTGTAACGCTTGTAAGAGCGAGATTCGTGGTGATTCCCTAGGCTCGAGCAAGATCTTTCGGGTCAAGGTTTACGCTAGTAATGGACTGATGAGAGCTGGCGCTTGGGAAGCTTGTTGGAAAGAGATGGAGCGTGTAGATGTTGAATTGGAACCCATCGTGGGGCCCACTTTGCAAGAGGAGCTGGTCCGTCTTGCCGCGGCTCACCCGGAGGCAGTAATGGACAAGGAAGGTCAAAGGGAACAAGAGGACCCTCAGCCAGAGGCATGTCGTGTCGGCACCCGGGACGAGGAGCGACTTGACGAGTCGTCACCAAAATCTTCCGGGACAGCCCAAGCTTCCAAACAAGAGGGGTCTCAACACCAAAACGCATCCTTTTTCGAGCTTTTGCTCCAGTCTGTTGGGGGGTTACTGCAGGACCGCAGGAATGTCGCCATCTTTACTCTTTGCATTTTCGTCCTCATGCTCGCTTTTCGGAATGCTCCTACCCCAGCGGAGCCCGTTTACGAGCCGGTGATTCACCGGATGAGAGATGTCCCCGTTGTACGCCGCGCTCAGTCTATCGATACGTCCCAAGTCCCTACCGTCCAGTTGAGTCCCACGGACTCGTTCGTAGCACCACCACCAATCTGCGACGAATCTTTTATGACACCTCAACAGCACGCGCCGCTAGCCGACCCCGCAGCCGATCTAGAGCTGCCTCCCCATGAAGATGTGTCAATTACCGAACCATCAGAGCTAGCACCAGCAGAAGAACCTGAAATAGAGCCCATCACTCTAGATTCTGCGAGTGTGTCTAGTGATCATACGGCCAAGCCAGAACCGTCAGCCGCCGAGCCCGACTTCGAACCCGCTTTAGAGGAAGACGTGCCAGTTAGCGAGCCTACGGAGACCTCTGTATCCGATCAAGAAGAGCCTGCGGCTGAAGAGTACCAGCAAGAGGCAACTCAAGACGAGGCTGAACTAGCCTCAACAACTCACGAAGAAGCTCCTGAAATCGCAATTAAATCCACAACAACGCAGGACGGCACAGCGACACCGATGAGCATCTCTACCGTCTACGCGCCATGCAGCACATTTTCAGGCGCCTACGACCAGTTCGAGTACATGGCACTCCAGTCGGAGCAGACCGAGACCGTGACGGAGAAGAAAGTTGTTCGGGTCTTCCAGACGGTTACAGAGACGGAGGTGGAGACAGCAACCGAGACCGTTAAGCCGTCCACCACCGAAGTTTCAGTAGAGGCAATACCATCCGTTGAACTTGTGGAACCCGTCAAAGGGCTCTCCGAGGGGCCTTCTGAAGAGCTTTCCGAACAGCTTTCCGAACAGCTTTCCGGGGAACCTTCCGACAAAGAATCTCTAGAAGACTTGATTTCGGTAGCGCCACCGGAGTTGGGGGAGCCAAGCATGACTGAGGCTGTGGTTGAGGCTGGGGACACCGATTTGTAATGTAGAGGATATTGAGGCTTATGTGGATAATGAACGAGGGATTTTATTTGACGAGTACGAGTACATACATAAGCAAGCCGAGCCGATCATGTCAGCGCTTCTGTTTCGCTCTTTTGATGTTTTAATCATGGTTCTGCGTGGTAGGACGGCATAGCCTGTCAGTCAAGATTCTAATAGATCGACGATACCAATAGTGTCTCTAGACTGCAGAGTCGATTATCTTGTATATAAAGCAGGGCTCAAATATTACGAAGCCTTATGATATGAGCTGGATAGCAGTCCCTTGAACTATACAAGACCGGGTGCACCGTAGGTACGGTAAACTGGGCAACAAATCGATGTTACTTATTATCTACCTAGGCAGTAACGTACTCTTGGAACGAAGCCTAGTCGAAACTAATGAACCAACCCCAACTCGATTCTCTTCTTAACCTCGTGCCAATAATCAAGGCGTTTCGCTTCTCTAAACTTCTTTCCCCATTTAACCATCACTAGAAATACGCTACAGATGGCTAACCCGATGAAAGCTACACTAATGAAACAATTCTGGTATCCTAGATTGTCGAGCCATGGTGTAATCCCATAGCTAATAGCAAAACTCATTGTATTACGAATGATAATACAAGTAGTCAACGCATCGCCCGAAATATCTCGATACGTGTCGATCAGATACGAGACGCTGAGGGTAACGCCCATCGTATTAGCGAACGCCGTAGTACACATGGCAACAATAAGACCAAACCAGTGTATGTGGCGGGCAGCTCCAACACCCCAGAGAATAAGCGAGCCAGGTATCACCAAGGTCGCAACGGAAAAAAGCCAGAGTCGGTGCTCAGGTTCGGACACGCCATTGTTTCTACGGGCTAGTCGGATGACGAAGCGATCCGAAAACACGCCCGTGAAAGCCGCGGCGGCAACGACTCCTACCATACAGGAAACATAGCTCAAACCAACTAGAGAAGGGCGAAAATTATAGGGCGCGCCGCCCAAGATGATGGAGCTCGTGGCGTTGAGGATATTAAAGTAGACAAGGTACGTCCCGTAGCTAAACCCGGAATAGAATACGACGGGCCACGATAGGAGCTTTAAAGACTGCCACGCTCTGTAGTGCATCATGAACGGGCGCGGCTTATCGACTAGAGCTAATTTTTGCCAAAACGTCTTTGTCTCTGCGATTGGTCCACCTTCTGGAGAAGGAATTCGCTCGATGGTACCAGACGGGTCTGCCAAGGCTTCTTCGCCTTTCTCTCCCGGCTCGTGTACTCTGCCGTTAGATTCGGCGACGATACCGACGATACCGACGGTACCGATGGTACTTCGGTCGTAATTGGTCTCCTCCATAAAAAAACACAGAAATAGCCAAGTGGCACCGCAGAATATAGCCTGAAAGTAAAAAACCCACCGATAACCAACACCATCGTTTATGAACCCGCAAATGACGGGGGCGAAAAAGTTGCTGCCTACTAACGTGAATGCGTACCAACCCATATAAGTCGCTCTCTCGTGGGCGAAGAAGAGATCAGCAATACTGGTTTCAGGCAGAGCTTCGATAGGCGCCGCGAAGAAGCCCGTAAGGACGCGGTTCGCAATCCACTGGCCGTTGCCGCGCGCATAGGGTCCCCAAATCGTAACAGCCGTGAGCGCGAGGAGCGATATCAGGTATGTAAGCCGTTTCCCAAATTGTAACGCAAACGGTTGCCAGAAGAGCAGACCCCAACCTAATAGTAAAAACATATAGCCAGTTCCGGCATTAAGGTCGCCCTCGCTAACGGATAGAGCTGTAGAAAGAGGCACGAGCACCGAATAGACAACCGATAGTGCCATACCGTTAAACCAGGCATATAAGAGAGCGCAAGCCAAAGCTAGATACTTGCGCCGAGGAGTCCAATTTAACGGGTCGTCCGGGTCTGCAGACGGTGTCGGTACCAATACAATATCTTTCTGGTCCTTGGCGTGTCTTGTCGCTATCGTGTGCTCGAGATCAACGAGGTGGACGGTTCCCGGGACCAGCGACTCGTCGATCTCGCCGGGGTCCGAAATTGCTGGTAGAGCCATATTAAGTTCGCCGTCATCAGCAAAGCCAATACTAGATGGCCTTTTTTCCTCTTGTAAATAAGAAGTAGAGAAACGAAGAGTAATAAAGCAGTTAAAGTCTCACGCTTATCCTCCCCGCACGCGCACCTCGCCGAGGAGAAGCGTGAGATTGGGGAAAGCAGTTATCTGAACCCCTGTCGATCTACAGCGTTGTAACCATCGATATGTATGAGCTGAAGATAAGGGCGTTTTGCATTGTATGTACAACAATGATCTTTGGTGTTCCCAAGTACATGCATCCCAGTACGCTCTTTATTGACCTAACTGATAAGAGCCGTCTCGACCCTATTGGTCTGATATAGTGATAGTTCTAGATGCGAATAAGTTCGACTCGAGTTATTTCGTATTAGCGCGTGGACGTGTTTATCTAGTACCTTTTGATTATACGGTATTGGTGGTGTAAATTTGGGTCTTGTAAATTGATGTCATACCGAGAGTATCAAAACTGTTTATAATCATCCCTCGAAGAGTTCTTCAAAAGAACGATATCCCGGATTCCTCTGCTTACATCTAGCACAGATGATGACAGTCTTCTCTGCAAGTTCCACCAAGAAACCCTTCATAGATATGACGCTATCCGCGTATGACCACGTGTTGAATAACCCACCAGGAGGGCCCGACTGCGTACCATCCTCTGATTTCAAGAATACTACTTGATGTCTGTTGGTATTCCCTGTGCAGTTCGCGGTGTGGTGACCCAAAAAGCCGATCTCCAGTTCTTCCAGACTAGAATACGTAGACATCTCCCGGAATATGGAGGCCCACGAGTTAGGACACCCGGGGTTATTATCAAGCTCGTCGTCGCCGGGCAAAACCGTTACCCCTATCATAAACAGTCTTAGTTTCCTCAGAGAAGTAGCAAGATGTAAGATGATCTTGGAGAGCGAACTGCTCGGAGCCGTCATATTCCCTAATTCCAGGTCTCGTAAAGCTTGGAATCCATGAGAGAGCGTTACCCGATCGAGGCTTGCAGACAGCACGTGTAACCCTTCAGCTTCCTCGGCCTGCTTGCCGGCTGATAAGTCTGCCAGACGAGCAAGCCATTCTATCACTCCATCTAACAAGAAGCTTTGTCCCTTGGATACCACCCGAAGGCTAACCAAGTTGGGCGATTCTTCAAGTAGCGAGAATAGATAATGGGGCTGCCATCGTAGGAAACCCATGGACCCTTGCGCAAAGCTACCTAGAGATACGTATGTGAAGCTCACGGAGAGGTTTAACGACCGGAGACTCTGCAAGGTAGGCCTGAGAGATTCGAGAAGGGACCTTGGGAACACAAAAGCCGAACTAGATAACCCCATATCCTGCCTTTGTATATTTACGCTGATGGCATCCAACCGTTTTCTGCTCCTAGCGACGGCAAGAAGAGCAGCTGAAAATACCATGTCGGCAAACTGGTCTTGCGAGTGAAGATGCGGTTCGTCACTAAGGAAATCCACGCCCGTCCGCCGGCAGACTTCGGCAACTCCGTAGCTTACAAGTCGCTGGCATAACCCGGGGCGGCAGCATTCCCTCACAGCGTTGGTATCCTGCAAGCTAAGATCTACCACATGTTCCAAGTTTTTCAGGGCCTCGCCAAGCAATAGCTGCAATCGCCCACTGTTGACTAGCCAGTTCTGCTCCGCCGCGAGCTCCTCTAACTTGTAAGGCTCAATCCCGCGTCTATTGACCCGTCGACTCCGACCAGAGTTTGGCAAGGCGTCGCTACTATATAATCGATCAAGCCCGATGGTCAGCTTGGTCAAACACTTTGAGAGGTGAGGGTGTTTTGATATATTCAATAGGCATCTTAGGCTATCTGAATAAAACACCTATTAGCAAGCTGGGTGGAAACATGTAGGAGGCAAGAGGATTCCTTCGAGGACCGTACGCCAAGTGTCACATACTACAAGCATGGTCAACCACGATATTACAGCGTACTTTTTGCAACATACTCACCATTCGTTAACCATGAAGCGTCTATCAGAAAAGAATTCGACAGAAAAGGTTTCGAATAGGAACGTCTCGACACGGCGACATACTAAACGTAAGCTGAGCAAGTCTTCTAGGGAAAGGTACGACGCAGTATGCACCACCATCTCGCACGGAAGACGTAGAAGCGGTGATTCAACCTGCTTATCGTCCATATTTGTGACTTTAGAGTCTTGGTGTTGACAATATAGGAGACAGATGAGGGGGACGTTGTACAAATATCAAAAGGTGGACTACGCTACGAAGAAATTAGGAGCTATATTTTCCATGTGCCCATTTGACATGGGCGTTGGCCGAAATCTTGGACAGTCGTACATCTTAGGGCATCGAGTCTGATATATTACGTATGACGTTGGTTCCTACAGCATTAGGTATACAAGTTGAAGAATTGACATAGCTAGATACCATTGGTTTAATATACTTTTAATATAGAGTACTTCGATATGCCAATCCACATATATCCCAACGACGTGGCAAAGTTCATTATTCCCGTCGACTACCTAACCATAAACACATTAGACGTGAGGTTTTGCGTATGCGTTTGCATGTCGATTATCTTCGTTATTTGTGCAAAATCCTTCTCTTCAACCTATTTAAATTAGGACAAAGACCAACAACCCTAATCACCTTATTGGCCCTCGAAAATGCGGGCGGACCAACAACCAAACCGAAACGTGGCTGGCAAGTCAGCCTACGAAGCGACCCGTGGCGGCGGTTCAGCCGAAAGGGGTTTTTCCTAGCACACACGAACATATTGGGTAGTATTCTTGGTAGACCGAGAAGATGTTGGTATAGATAGGATTCGGTTGATGTCGCATCTCTTGCCTCCTTCTAAACCCCGACGCGGATATCGAAGTAGCGAGATCTTGGTGTATGTATGTGCGTGATAGATAGGACGCACGTTGAGCTATCCCCAAACTCCACCTACCAGGTCCGAGCCTAGCCATCTGGGATATACCCTTGCGAAAGAGAAGGGTACCATGACATAGGTCTCAGATCTGCAGGCTACCATATACCCGGCTCTTTCAAATGTCACTGCTGGAAACGTGCAATACTCGTAGCTATCAAAAGTTTCTCGGTACTCCGGGCAGAGCCAGTGCTAGCCGGGACGATATCGTTTTCCTAAAGGTTCTAGGGAATAATAAAGCCAGTATGACGCCGCGCGGTCCAAAAACCTGAGAATCCGAATACGGCAAGCTTTATTAGCGGTAGATGGTGATTGAGGCCATAGCGGGACTAACAGGGTGGTATATAAATGCCTGGGGGACTAGTACGAGACTACCGCAATTGCCGAGGAATAGCAATTCTGTATAGCTTCATATGCTATTCAACCTCTTCTTTTGACAGTATTAACCTCGGAGATTTGCAATAATCCTGGCATGTGACCCAGTACTGATCCGGACCTCTGTATACTCTAACAACGACTTTTAAAATGGGCTAGACTCGGGCCGAACTATTCTTACCCGAGATTCATTCGTAGGTAGGCGTTGGTAAGCCAACGAGGGCTGGCTTGTTGGTTTGGCCAGTAGGTCGAATTATACGAGGTCTCGTGGTAGGACTTTAGCGGCGTTTATAGGCCTGTGCATTATTCGCTACGCCTTTATTATAGCTGTCGAATCGACGGCTTCAACACACCTAGCCAACTCGGGTTGAGTGCCCTTTTAAATCAGTACTAAATGGCGAGCGCTTACTAGATGTAAATTCGAGATAGCTACAGACAACGAAAGGTCATGGGCGCGGCGACTCACGGACATATTCAAGACATAGAAGACGGTAGTGGCAATATTAGCTGGATTTTAGTCCTAGGCCGCGCGCCTGATATTGATAAAGCCGGCTCTAGTCCATATACATACGCACCCCTTAACTGATCGATCTGTCTTTTGTCCGAAATCCTCGTATGCTTCCATGCCGATGCACGCCCTTGGTGTAGATATACGTAAGCTATAGCAAATACCGCCATGCATCCCCAACGCACGCTGTCTATATCCTATTTCAATCCCTCAAAAATGTAGATAAAGACCAAGGAAACAAGATACCCTCCTCTCCTATAGAACAAGATCGAGCTAACTACCGGGATCCGGATACGAAGACATCATGTTCGGGTACGGTGCAATCGATGCGCAATCGGGGCAGATACGATCCGTGGTACAGCGGTTATGTTTGTCGCAATGCCACTCCGCGCTGGGCTTGCACAGGCGGCACTCCTGGCAGTGATCCCAAAGATCGGTGCCGACCCAACCACCTTTACAAAAACTATACCAGTAGCCGTAGAAATCGTTTTGGTTACAGTTACCTAGCGCACCGCGGAGCAACTCGAATTCTAGGCGCTCCCGTTCTTCGCGGCTCTTCTTCCTCTTGCCTCCGCGAGTCCGCTTCCAGCTATCTTCCCACTTTTTAAACGGCTCCGTATATTCCCTGATACTTGCCCACGACGTGTCATCATACAGCAGTATGTCTATTATCAAGTCTATATCTAATTCCTCGATATTCGGCTGGTTGCAGAGCCAAGTAGCAAAGCACGCATTAGCACCGCAAGGCTTCGGAAACGTCGACGGTGGACCGAAGAATTGCGTTAGGTCCGCAAAGGGATTCGCACACGCGTCGCTGCACGAGCAGGCCGGAGTACAGCCGAGTCCGTGCTTACTACAGACGCAAAACACGCAGGCCTTCTTGTCGCCGCGTCCCGTCTTACAGGAACACTTCTTATTCCGCTGGCCCCCTCTAGATAACGCATCGATGGGCGGTGTAGGAACCGACGGTATACACCCGTTTGATGGATCAGTATTGGCGTAGACCTATAAAGCGTGCATCAGCATTTGATAGTTCCCATACAGACCTGTCGGTAATGGTTCTCGAAGCTCCTTACATCTGTCGACTCGTCCGCCGTCTCGCCCTGTGCGTCCTCCTCATCCTCGTCCTCGTCCTCTTGCATGACGTCCTCGGGCGTATGGCCGTTTCCGTTTTGGGCTGCGGTATTCGATAGAGGAGCCGGGCTTGCTAGATGGGCTGGGCTCTGTAGATGTGCCGGGCTGAAATGGGAATTCAAGGTAGAAGTGTCCGAATAGGAATTAGTACTAGCGTGATACGACGTAGCGTGCGCCGTGGGCTGGGAAGTATATTGCTCTCCGTACTGCGATAGGTGTTGTGGTATAGTAGAAGTCGGGGGGTTGGTACGTTGTTGATTATAATTCGTAATGTGGTGGTTTGTTGGAACCGGCGAATACGTTCCACCCGTCGCGGTCTGCGGTGACTGTCCTTGTAAGAGTGTCTGCGTCTGTACTTGTGCTTGTGCCTGTGTCTCGGCGAAGCTCCCATTCCGAATGCCATTAAAGTGTGTAGCATGAGACGTCATGTGGCCGTTCGTAGGCGGCTGAGAGTAGTGCGCGGCAAAGGCGTTGGTCTGCTGTTGGGGGCTATATGGACCGGCACCATAGCCCGCAGAAGAGGTCTGGTATGCTCCGCCGTATCCGCCAGCCGAATTTGTCACCGCACTGGGAGAATAAGGGTTGTAAGCCACGGTCTGGCGTCCGGCAGTCTGAAGAGGATAGCCGCCATTCTCGTAGCCTGTAGGCGAATATAGGTTGATACTTGAACTGATTTGGTGATGTCGCAAGGCGGGAGCTGAGGTCTGCGGGTTGCCGTTGACGGAATCTCGCGACGTGTTGGATCGCTGTCGCTTAGCCGGTGGATACGACATTGCATCTTTGCTCAAACCTCTCCCCCTGCGTTCCTTTCGTCTTTTCCCTCACACAGTCGCACCAGAGGGAACAGAAGAGGAAAGGGAGGCTAGGCAATGTACGGTCAAGTTAGGTCAAGTCAAGTTTGGTTTGATAGGGCGGCAAGGCGGCACGAAATTTGTAACCCAAGATTACATCAAATATTCAAAAGCTTCAAAAATCAGTAAGAAAAGGACCCTTTTTTTTCCGAAGAAGAGAAAAGCGGTCAGTAATTCTATATCTTCCTTGGTTTCGTAGATAAGTTGAGGTTATTAGTTTAATTCAGATATTCAGGGTTCAGGCCAGAAATTCTTTGACGTCTAGATCGGCCAAAATTCCGCGTCTCTCTTGTGGCGCATGGCCCGAGGAACGCGTTAGCGGTATTGTACCTGCCGTCCCTTTTTAGCACCCATCTAGCGGCTTACGGTACTATGCCTAGCCGCTTACCCACCCACTTAAGTACCAGGTATAGGTAATCCTATCTTTCTCTCCCTTAGGTACCTCGGGAATCGTAATGCGCCGCCGTATGGCCCGATACTTTAGGAGGTACATGTATATTGGTACCAAAATAATTGTGGCTGCCAAAAGGCCAAGCACCTGTAGGCGAGATATGCGGCAAGAGCATTCAGGGGCTACCTTAACTTCTGAATTGAAGTTACTTCTTGGTACTACGCACGGCCCCTCTGGACTCAAAAATAAACTCAAATGCATGTATCATCCAAAGCCCGTCCAAAGCATAATTAAAACAAGCTTAAAATGACCAAACTATGAGGTACCTAAATTCAAAAGTTCAGCAACAAAATCCTACCAAATTTAATTCAAATATTATCTTTGCACATCTAGCACCAGAGAAAGCTTTCAGATGTTAGATATTTTCACGTCACTTAAAGGTTTACGCGAATCCATGTCAATACTTCCAATTACCTTGGAGATGTCCCGGGATCCACACGGGACCGATCGGTACAGCAGGTTCAGCCGCATACCTACCTACACCTCAACGGTGACTCGACAGAGGCCCATATTCAGGACTTTTCAGCTTTAATGAAATGACGGTCCTCAATTTTAGCAACCACATATTAAAGGCACTTTTGCCCGTGGCATGAATCAAGAATTCTGAATTCCTTATACCCTCGAAGCAGTATGACCGCCCCGTCGCAAGCTTGGATGCCTCGACTCGCCATTTATACTCTTCCGGTAGCGGTAGTGTTTATTCTTGTCCATATATGTTTGCCTGAGACTCATAAATAGACTGCATACTCTATTGTACCTAGGTAGGTATTCAACCCATCCGTTTCATACGTTAGTCAGCCTCGGATCTTTGTGTAGCTACCGCAGTTACTAATTTCAGCCCGTTTTGATTTATTATACTAATCCTAATGGTTTAACCATTTCTATTGGAGGGTGAGATCCAATAAGAACACAGAAAATAGCCAAAGCTATGGCAACGGAGCTAGAGTGGATAGATAGCGGGTAGGTTTTCTCCGGAACAAAATACCAGCAAGATGGACCAGATACCTGTATTTTAAATTAGGTAAATCGGGGTAGTAGTAATAATACTAATAATACTAATCCTAATAGCTTATGACCACTAGCCTTTGCGGTATGATGTTGCCTAACACAAAGGTAAACACCGCACAGCCAATTTTAAAGCACTATATCTTATGCTACTAGTTCTCGATAATGCGTACGGACGTCACTATTAGGATATTCTATTACGTTTCTCTTGGGAAAGCGGCTCATGATTTTGGTAGGAAACTTGCGCCATAAGGGCTCTGTGTTGCTATCTGCCACGTCGATCAAACTACCTATTTCTCTTTGTCACGAGGCGAACCAAGAAGTAAGGAAGCGGCTTCGTTATTCCGCGAGGGACCCATCTACAACTATGGCTAAGGGCGACTACATATAGAACAAGTCCTTTGTTCTATATGTAGTACGAGCTAGAACCCTGACACTCTTGGCTTTACATCGTCGCCTCTTCTCACCCATACGCTATCGGTATTATATTTATATCGTATTCCATCCTCTTTGTAGTTTGGATGGAGACTAGTGTGCCGTACGAGGGTGACGGAGGATAAATAGGATAAGGTTTATCTACGAGAGCTTATTAGATGCCAATAATGTCTTGTACAGGGTGTCCCGATTGATCGACTTGTATGTCATCGCGACACCTTTGGGGATTACCTACACCAATGCTTAATATGATAGAAACATCGGTGGTTCGTCACTTCCCAACTACGCTGTACCCAATCCCGCCGTAACCAACTTGAGTACCCTAACACGCCAAGCAGGACGTGTATAATCTCCATAATCAACTTGGCTACTCGGATTGTTATCTACAATGCCGGTGACACACCCGATCCTTATTGGGACTCGATGCAAACCAATGCATTAACGTGTGTCCAATCGTCCTACTGGGTGCTCTTTTTCCTAGTGTTTCTAAGATCAATCTTGACATCGTCTGTGACTGCATTCCTCCTCCCTTTCATATACTTAGCGGCCTTGTAGAAAGGCCGAATCCTAGAAACTTGTCTTGGAGACGGTATTTACCCAAACCCAAGGCATCAAATCCTTTTCAAATCCCTGGGACTAATTCGACGGCTATTCAAGTATTGCCTGAGGAGCCTCGGGGAAACCTTTATACTACCTAATCTTTTATTGGAACTTGTCCAAAACAGGAGGAGGGGTTCAGGTGCAGCATAACTACGACTCGATTCATCCTAACGGAAATATGATATCTCTAGTTGGGGTAGACTACCACGACTACCTGGCGAATAGCTGCAGTTCGTAGTGAGACATTGCGATGATGCACGATTGGCAGATGGCAAATCAACAGCCTATAAAAGTCCTTTTAGTGGTATTGATTATCTTGGTGGGCGAGCATTGTCTCCTTCAAATATGTTTTGTAAAAGATCAGCCCTTTCATAGCTTATAGCCAGATAATCGAAAAAGGTTGCAGTAAGGTAACCCAAAAAGGAGGGAGTAACTAAAAAACATAGAAATAGTACGGTTACAATGACCTTTGAGGAAATTCAGCATCCACAATGTCTTTCTTATTAACGGGGCCATTGTCAAAGAAACACAGTATTCTTTAAATTACACGTATCTCGCCGGGTTTCGTTCTCGACCGTCTTTCGAACCATCAGAAATTCTACCGGATACGAAACTTTAAAACAACGGCAGAGAGTCGCTTGCCATTATCTTAGTACCCGAATACTCGTTTAACTTAATTTGAAATTGGTTAAGATGTGTGAGTGTACTGTCGAAGACTATAGAAGATGCAAGAACCCGGTACACAGTCGCCATAATAGATGTATAGTGAAGAAGTGTCTGACTGCAAGACTCGGCTTGCAAGGTGGAGGTTATCATCCTACACGGATTACTAACAGCATCATGACAAAAAGCGGCTATTCGATTTCTCCAGTCATTGATGAGACATGCCCAGTTTGTTATCCGGAGGAGGTTGCTGGGGAGGTAGAGTAGAAGCCTGGTTGCTTGCTGCTAAAGAGAAGCGCGCGGAGAGCTGGAATACAAGTTTGATTACGTAGTATAATGAATGAATCAAACCTTACATGTTACATTGCTCTTGATAAAATTGATTGAAACCAGTCTCACGCCAACTCCACTCGCTCGTTAAAACATTTAGATCAAAATCAGTAAATCAACTGGTCATCGTATGCCCGCACGCTTTCCAAATATGACTTGACATCGTTCCAATCGCGACAAACTTTGAGCAATTAGCATTCGAGACGGAATATGACAAAAGGGACTCCTACCGTGCTTGGAATCCCAGCCATCTGAACCCCCATTGTGGTCTGGGAATGTTGTCTCTAGGCCTTCCAGTGCCATATCAGAGCTGCACATGATAGCTTGCCTCATATAGTCGAAGCAGTGAATCATATGCCAGTGGTGGTCGTCTGGTATATCATGACCGGAAGTTAAGCCCGAGTACGTCTGGACGATGGCGAACTATTATCGACTTAGCTTTATAGAGGTAGAGTGGGTAGGTAACTTACAAGGCAATGTAATTGGTGCGTAGTCGATGTGGTAAAGACGGTCTTATCGGGCCATTCGATAGGCGTCGGAAGATCATGATATTTTTGTGTATCATTTACCCAGACGAACCCCATACCCTCTACGTGATGGTTAGCGCATCTCCCAATACGAGGTCGTCCTGGGTTCTTACTTGGCATCAGGTCGTTCCATCTTTGTAAAACCTCATCCGTGAAGAACTCTGCCGTGTCATTCGGCGCATACGATTCGTCCCTTTCAAACGTCGTGATCTTTTGAGAGACTAGGCTTTGTTAGAAACAAGACTAGCAGCTGGGTTTTACTTACATCTAGGGCCGACTCCTGTTAGGTCCTGGCCAAACTGCCATGGGTTGACTTCTTTCTCTTCCGGTACGGGCCGGCGCGATTGATCTCGAATCAAGAGTGCCAGTATGACTAACAATAATGCCGTATCGATGATCCATCTTGCTGATTTCAAGATCGTAAGGAGTCTTCCCGTCCGCGCCGTAGGTCTATTCAGTTCTACATCGTGCCATTGCTTCTCGTCGCCCATTAGAGAATCGTCAACCTCGGTGCTGGACCTCGAATCGTCGCGGTCATCGATAGGCCGTATGTTTGAGTACTTGGCTTTTTGGGATTCCATCGTGATCTACACAGGGAAGCTGACTATTAACTGTTTATTAGGGCAAGTTGAAGAGAGAATAAGGTGAAATTGTAGATCTGGAGATCAGCATGTTATATACGAACGAGCCACGGGATTCGCGTAATGTGCTGTAACTGCGGTCGTTTCGAACAAGTCTGAGATGAACAGGGGCTCGTATTAGCGCTCGTTCGAGATTCGGCGACATGTACAAATTGGGCAGTGCGCAGATTTTAGAATGATTGAAATGTCGTATAGTATATAAGGTGTAATTGCTCGTAAGCAATTACGGTGTCGTTTTTAGCTCTCAACATGAAATTTAGGACAGAATATTTATTTAGGAATGTCAATTCATCCCAATTAGCGAAACGCGAGATGGAGTGTAGCTGTACAAAGACCGGATTTATTATAGGTTCACGGTTGATTGTAGGCTAGGAGGTACCGACCTACATTGTTTCAAGCACCTATCCTACGTCACGATCTCAATCATTAGCTTACAGAGATGGCTGATCCTAGTTGCGAGGTGCCCGGAGATTGAAACATCTCAAACGATTGCAATTGAACCGATTTGGCTTGGTAGAAACGAAGCTCACATAGCTTTCATATAAAGTACTAACTAATTACAAGATTTATATCGTCGTGGAACTTCTCGTAGAGGTCGAAGGTGGCAGTTCTGAAGTTGTCCTAGCTTCTTCGGCTCGTCCCGCGTCCCCGTCCTTTTCGAGCCCGTTTTCGACCGGCCATCGAAGATAGCCTTTCCTATCCGCCTCCTGAAGGCTCCTAGTGAAGATATGTCCCATCAGGTCGTATCCATGGTCTGTCGGATGCGTACCGTCCTGACCGATGTCCGTAGCCTGAGGCCGGCCGGGAAACCCCTCGCTAGGATGCATCTCGGCCAACAAAACAGGTTTCGCGCCAAACTTTTTGATAAGATCACGATATTGCTGATTCACGTCGAGAATCTTGGGCTCGCAGTTGGGAACCGTATTTGTTAAGCAGGTGCTGAATATGACGGTGGACCGCGTCGACGCATTTAACAGGTAGTTTATAAAGTCCTCCATGTGCGCGCCAGCCTTGTCGACGTCTCGATCTTGCAAAACATTGTTTGTGCCCACCTGTATTAGGAATATATTGGGCTGTAGCTGGGGTACGATATGTGTGGCATGTTCGTGAATTTGGTTAATACGGTTGCCACCGTACGCCTCGAGGTCGTTATCGAGCATATCACCGAAGCGTTGCGAGCCGACCATGTTGACGGGTATACCGAGATTGACTAGTTCGTTGCGCATCGTCTTGCGAAAGCCGGTATCGTCGGTCGAGAATTCGCCTCGAACTAGAGAAGCACCGAGTGACATGATGCGCAGGGGTGTACCATTGCCAATACTGCTGGAATTTTTGGGTTTCCAATTTCCTGGTGCCGTCATGATGCCGTCGGCCGTAATGTTAACGTCGCTTGGACCATCGTCGCTCGAATCCACCTTCGGTCGAAGTATATGAGTAGCACCGAGGGCTATGGTATAAGACGTTAGAATGCCTATACGTTTGACGGTAACGGCACTTACCAATTAGCACAACCGATATAATAACCAACAATGTCAAAGCGAAGATGGCTCTCTTGGTACGAATGAAGGAGAAGCGCGATGACCGCGCACTCTTTTTTTCATTGGCCATAATGAACAAGATGGATTGGGACTATTGAATCTGAAGGTTTAGAAATAACCGACGAATGCTTGCTGATACGGCCCCGCGATTCAGCTGATCAGCATGCCGCTGCAGTGCCATTTGCCGACATATTATGTATGACGTTCAGTGCGTAAGAATGAAACATGACACGAGAAGGGTAGCAAACTTGAGGAAATCTTGGAATCAATAAATCCTAAAAGCGTCTTATCTCTCCGAGTCATCACTGGATAGTGTAATGCCTGATAGCAGACTTGAACTCTATCCGATCAATGCGCTCAGAGATTGAAATTGCTACCCGATTTTGAAAGCTAAAAACGTACTTGGAAGGGTTGAATAGAAGTTGGCATATACCTGGGCGGTTATCTAAATTTCCCTGACTGGAATGGTAGTTTAGTAGAAGCGTTAATGCGAATGTGAATGTCTCGACTGTTTGTAAAACTATGGCTTGAACGATATCTTGAGCTACTTCGCCATTCATTTCAAGGGGAATCTTTGCGGCTTACTGGTGATAAATGTTCCCAGGCCAGAATCGAATCCGTCGAACCATCGTGATTTACTTATCATTTTTCACAAAAGGTAGGGTAGCAATTCATGATTAGATAGAAAAAAAATACAATCCTTTAATAACGGCCAAGTACGAAACTAAATAGCGAAACTAGGCATGGACACAGCGCGGATAGGCCGCGGTAAATTGTAGCCTGAGAAATGCTAAAGGCTTCGTAACCATATTGAAGAGCTAAAAGCACCTAGGTAATCAAGACCTGCTCAACGTTAGCAGCGGACATATATGAAGATAGCGGTGCAACTTATCCCTGACAAAGGGGGCTGTCCTCCGCTCGACGAGCAGAAGACAGCCTAGGACTGCCATCCTTCTTGGCCTGTCCTTACCAGCGCTCAAAAAATTTACCACGCCGACTCTCCGCATCCACACTGCTCACTTTGGCGGTTAGACCCAGACAAGCACTAAGCTTTGACTCCAACGCGAGATGGGTCCCGGCTCTTACTCCGAAGAGAGCAGCGTTGAACGGATAGTAGACCTCACAACAGTCCCATGGAACCTACTTCCCATGTAATCTTGTGTCGTCATTAATCAAATCTTCTACTGAAACCGGCAGGCTGCATCAATCCTTCAGCCACCAAGAAAAGCTCTTTCTGTTGAACGCATTGCCAACAAGGACTAGTTTTTGATTCCTCCCCAACGGGCTTCGACAAGCAGCAAGGGGGGCATTTCCGTACGGCCAAAAGACATCCATAAAAGCCATACTATCATCTCTCCTCAGTTCATATCTGACAGAGGGGAGGTATGCTCGTCAACCACCGCAAGAAGCGGCCGACAAATAGTTCTGGCGCCTCCTATTGTTGTGGGACGAAACCCACAAGAAGAAGTTGACGCGCCTGGTCCCACCTCATAGAATGACACATCAATTGGCGAGATGCAGTGCAGGATGTTGGATAGGGTTGGATTAGATGAAGTGGATGGATTTATCACGACTAGGACAGACCTTAACCGCGGACGACCGGATTGCGACCAGAGGGGATCGGGTACTCAGAACATAACGCGGCGGTAAAAGTATTGACGAGCTTGGATAAACTTTCTGGTGTAGCCGCGCAGTCATCGCTCACTCGGCTTAGTCCGGCTCAAGTGATTCTGGCGAACGACGCTAGCGACGCAAAGTTTGAAAATAATCCAGAGTCCCAGCTGTATGTAGCTAGCGTCATGTTCTTCCCCATCATCCTCGGCGGCGCAGAGAAAAAAAGGCATTGCTATATCCAGTCGACTGCGGCAAGCCGTCGAAAAAGCCATCTTTCATCATATCCGTTTCACACAAACATCGCCAGCACGGTGACGTAGACCAGAATATGAATTCCAGCGGCCCAAAGCTGACGAGCGACTCCAGGCCAGGAGTTCTTACCTACACGACTCATAGCGAGGGCACTTCGCACACCAAAAGGTGACTGGAGAGTCTAACCGCCGTTCCACCCCCAGAAGTCTCTATCAGCTAATCCCACTTTTCAGCGGGACAAGGCTTCCGGAGCACAACTGGGGGCTTATAAAGCGGGATCCAGACAGCTAAAAGCGCGAGACTTAGAACCAGAGGGTAGTTAGGGTTAAGTTCCGAGACACCATTCCCTAGCGGTTCGATCCGTCGGTCAGGTACGACGATCCTCACGCGGCAATTCTCATCAGGTCCAAGACCAAGAGCAGCGACGTGTCGTACGAGGCGTTTCAGATTTGGCCGAGGGGTCGTGAGGACATTCCTTGCGGAAAATGGGAATCGGAGGACTGTGAGGGAGGCGTAGTGCGAGGTTTGTACGTGCCCAATCTTTCCACGAGGGAAAAGATATGAGCGAAAGAGCTTTAACTTGGAGGTAGAGAGGGATGCAACCTGTATCTCGGATTATATATCAGTAGCGAACTTGTCTCTGACAGAAGATGGGGAAGTTGGTAATGGATGCTGTAGGAGTATGATGATTGGTGGAAGTAAAGAAAGTAAATAAGACAAAGGGACGCGAGGATTTAAAGGACCGCGTCCTGGTTCATGTCATCTGACACCACCATGCCAAGTACCTCTTATGGCTAGGTACCTACGTACTACCTAAATTAGCACTACTATGTAAGGTGCTCGCAAGGCCTACCATAGCAGAATCGCGCCAAAATAAGTGCCGTTTCTCTTACCACACAACTCACCTTCCTATTATCATGTCTCAATCAAATCATATCCTATAATTTAGGAAAAAATACCCGAATAAATCAAAATTTATCTTCTATTAGGAATTTTTTTTAAGTTTTATTTTGGATATTATTGTGTGGAATTCCTTTATCATGTGAATTGCTGTGTTAGGCACTCTTTTTTGACAGCATTCTGCTTAGTTAAGTGAAATCGGATAGTGCGAAGCACTGTGGCAATTATAGAAACCCTTTTGGGGTCCCACATCCATAATTTTTAGGTACAGTATGCATCCTCTCTCTCTTCTTATGTACCCCACAAGTCGCTTAACCCCACATACCGGTGCCGACTTGGGCCTCAAATACCATCCTAATTTTATTGAACCTCTTTTATTTTAGATATACACATTTACGTAGTTTATAAAAACACGAATGTCAGGATTGAATGAAATTTCATAAGGCATATTTGGATATGTTATAACTAAGTTTAATAAAAAGGAGTTTAATATCACGTTTGCCACGAAATGGATCAAAAGAAAACGCTAGAATCCGTTATAGAAAATGCTGCTTTGAAGGCTTTCCAGCCCCAAAGTGACAATGCTTCTCTCGCAAGAGGTCAGCAAGAGCTTAGCTCCATCCTGTCCAGGTAGGTAAAAGAGAACAGCCTTGATCCACTTTCTAACAAAAGTGGTAGGTCTAATACCATGGCACTCATGTCTGCTCTAAGCAAGCTGACCCAGCCCGATCGCGTTCCTCCGTGGCTCCGGGTCCATCTAATGGATATACTCACGCTGCTCCCCCAACGACCTGATGGCGTCCGGGCTACGTTGGAGTTTGTCTTTTCCGTCCACCCCTCGAGTACCGTAATATCGTCGGAGGCCGCCGCGCCACAGAAACAAGGTGCCAATATCACCATGGAAGCCCTAAATCTTGCCTCTAACCTATTGTCCACGCCACCCGCCACCGTTCCGCCAGAGCAGTGGTTTCCCGGTATCGCCCCGCAGCTTTTGGCCCTCCTCGATGGGAAAGACGGTGCAGACCTTGCCAAAGCGGCCGCTTATGTAATTGGCTTCGGCGTACTAGGGAGGAAGCAATTCGGGGCTCCCGGTACGATTCGGTCAGGATATTATCAGTTGCATCCACTAACACTAATATCAAGGGACTCCTGGGTGGAAACTATTTGCAGAGCCGATGCTGGCCAAGATAAACCCTGCCCTGTCATCCAAGGAACCTCTTGAGAGCGACGAGGTTATTGACTTGAGTAAAGTCGTCATCGTCGAGGCGGATGATTTACGCTGTGCCCTAAGACGCCTATCTTCTCTCTTGGACTCGCACCCGAATCCCGGCTTGACGAGGAGGCTGCTTGCTCCGTTGGTATTGTCTTTGTGGACACTGTCGTCGTGGCCGCCTGCGAGCAAGGAATTTGACGAGCAATATAGAAACCCCGCAAATACCCTATTAAAGATCTATCTCAAGATTTCGGGCTCTCCGGAAAAGTTCCAAACACTTCTTAATAATCTTTTCGTAAACGGAAGTACAGATGAGTCCGGCGTTCGATGGAAATTTGACGAGGTCGACTCCAGCGTCCAAGTAAACAACATGAACAATGGCCTCGAGCCAAATATAGGCTCGTTGGAGTCCAAGTCGGAGGCCTTCTTGGAGCTCTTGCAGTCGGTCGGTGCCGATTCAGATATATCTACGCTATTCCTCAATCTACTCCGAGATTCGCTTGGTTCTACAGAAATCAAGATTCGCTCAGAACATAAAGATCCGGTAGTGCAGCTCATCGAGGCCAAAGTTCTACAGAAGATGATGGAGAAGCTATCCGACCGACTAGTCTCGAGCTGGAAGCAGCTGCTGGAACTAGTTGGCCAAATATTGGGCGGGTTCGAGACGGCATCAGCCAACGATGATGCCATAGCCGTGGCGCTTAGCCTGCTGAATCTCGTAGTTACAGCTCCTGGTTTTCAAAAAGCGAACGTTCGCGCCGATCTTTTATTGTCGATAGAAAATTCGCTCGAAAAGATAAGCAGATCCCAAATGGCCGACGTGTCTCAAACAGCCCGAAACCTATCGCTCTTGCTCCGGTATCGAGATTCCATAGAAGACCCATCTGAACAAACGACGGAACCTACGGATCGTCAAGTAGAAGACCGTAAGACTTATAACTTAGCCATCTCCTACATCACACAGGCAGATTCACCCCCGCCGGTGCGCACAGAGGGGCTAAATCTATTATCTAGCTTAATACGGGCCAGCAGCCCTATTCTAGACGTCCAGGCTACTCTGGTCCTCCTCTCGTCTCTGCTAAATGAAGACGACGACTACATCAATTTGACCGTGGTGAGGCTGTTTACCCAGCTCGCAGACCGACACCCACGCTCGACCACCAAAGAGATATTGGAGCATTACGTCGACGCCAACGAATTGGAAAACACCGACACCCGTCTGCGGTTTGGTGAGGCGTTGCTCCAAGTAGTCCAGCGCCTCGGCGAGACTTTTTCGGGTGAAGCAGCGCGGCAAGTAGGTGAAGCGCTCCTCTCGATTGCGGGACGACGTGCTCAACGCCCTAAAACCAAGGCAAAGCAAGACCGCCAAGAACGGCTCAGGCAGATGAGGAACAAGGCCGCGCAGGATGCTTGGCAAGGGGATGTGCCCGATCTCGGCGAACTTGACGACGAGCAGACGGAAGACGAAAAGACGCGTAACGAGTTCATAGCCCAGATTGTATCCGGTTGGGAAAGCAAGCGCGGCGCCGAAGACGTACGCATGCGGGCATCGGCGCTGTCTGTGTTCTCAATTGCCATCGAGACCAACGTCGTTGGGTTAGGCGCTCCCCTCGTCGAGGCATCCGTCGATCTGTGTCTTGCTGTCCTCGCCCTCGAAACGGGCCCGGAGACCGGTATACTTCGCCGGGCTGCTATTATACTCATTTTGCACTTTGTACGGTCGCTTGCAGATGCACGAGAGAGCGGCAAGCGTCTCGGCTTTGGGCTAACCGATTCGAGCCGAAAGGATATTGCACGCGCGTTGGAGTACGTAGCTCAGACAGATAACGACGGATTAGTACAGCAGCACGCACAAGATGTCATAGAGAGCCTGAATAACTGGCAGCTAAGCACTTTAGTGCCTTCCGGGGCCAATCGGGAACCTGCACTGACGCAATTGGCTGGACTGGATATAGGAGCTCCAAGCTTGCCTCCCCTAGAGCCGAGGGTGAAACCTAGGATCGAAGAGATTGATTGATTTTACATCTAGTGACTATAATAAAGGACCTTTGGGATTAAATCTACTTGCTCTCTAGCTCCTTTGGCCACAATAACTCTTTAGTACAGAGACATCTCAACATGGAAACAAAGACGAGTAGCCAGACGACGATTAGGAGGGCAGCCATCACACAGCCGGCAATGCGAAGCCCCGTACTGCCAAGAGCGGCGGCTAGCGCCAAAGTCGCGGTTACGAGAGCGGTATTAGGGAAGACGAAGGACCACCAGGTCATCTGAAACGGCATCTTACGTTCAGGGCGTACGTATTTTAGTAGCGAACCGACCGACACCAGAAAAAACCAGACGCTGAGACCCCAAAGCCACAACCCGACGATCGTAGAGAGCAGTCTTAGGATGACGACGCTGTGAGTCGACCCCTGAAAGTTATCTGGGATGACAACGTGGGATTGCTGGCCGAGGGAGACTGCCTGTGGCGTTAGCCTTTTTTGCTAGCTTTGGAATCAATCTTACCTAGTCCTGCTACCGTAAAACCACTAGGTCCGATAGAAATAAACTAATTACATTAGTACAATTCGTCTAGGATTGCACATCTAAACTCACCACGCCCGGTCGTTGCATGTCTCTTGGTAACTTTTGAGTCATGAGTCGATACATGAATGCAGCGCATATCATGAAGCTAATGAGAAACCCGGTCCCCTGCACTGCTATCGCACACATTGCAATTGCTAGCCTGTCAACCGGCGGGTTCGAAGCGGTCGTGCTTGCCGCTATGAGCGTACTAGCAAACGGAGCGGTCAGGAGAAGAGGATAGCCTGGAAAAACCCAGACGGGTGTCATGGTATGGATGGGGAAAATCCTGCATGGCATTAACACGGAGAGGCAGGGAGACGACAACAACCAACTTACTGGGTCGACCACAAGATTAGATACATGCCAGAACTCGCCACTACGCTAACGACGATGTAAACCCAGAATAGACATTCCATTACGCGCTGCAGCCATGGCCCTGTCATGATAATCCCGTATTCGCATGTATTAATTAGGATCGTAGCCGTACTATGTAAGTGGTTAGCAAGTATGAGGATTTATGATTAACTACGTGATACTTACGAGACTACCTATTCAGAGGGATACGTGAGTTTCGTACCGAGATGATTTCGAACGTAGCTTACCACGGCTGGGATGAAGAGAGATTCCATCTGGTCGAGGAACGAGTGCAGGAAACTTCCGGGAACCATGACAAACCTCATCGTGATTAGAACGCAATTCATAACGAAGAGACAAAGGTTAAAGAGAAAAAAGAAGAGGCCAATGTACCAGAGCCAGTCAGCACGGTACGACGTCCAGACGGAATGGAGGACGTTGGCGACGCCGCCCGTTGCCTGTGTCGACCCGTAGTTGAATATATGCGAAACCGATAAAGACCCGCGGACAGCATGGCTTACCATAGTCTATTGGCGTTAGCGGTAGCGATAGAGCCTTATATCAAAACGCACCATCGTAAACCAAGTCCATTGGTAGCAACAGATCCGATCTCGAAGGCCGATCTTTTTGTTATTGTTAGACTTTCTAGCGTTTGAGATCATCCTAGCTAAACTGTCGGCGTCGGGCGGAGCGCGGAGAGGGATCGGGGGAGGTTTCCTCTCCCGATTAGACAACGACATGACGGGCGACGGGACACCTCGGTCGAAGTAGCCTTCTCCGGGGGTCACATAACCGTCGACAGCCGCTTCGACATCGGTACTTAAAACTCTGGACATTTTAACATGCAAAACTCATCAGGTGTCCGAGTAAAGAGCCTGGAGATTATGTAGATGGCAACAAGGACGACGGGCTCAACGTGAGCTAAAGCGGAATGAAAATTGACAAGGGTAGTCACGAATACAACGAGGTGTAGTACGATAGAGCCGACATTAGAAATAGACATAGTGGCCCGGCCTCGGGTCGTGCGTATTTTTAAAGACGGGGATTTAAGAAGTAGTCTAGAGAATACGCTAACCTCCGCCGTACGTCCGCGTGGAGCAGTGTAGGTCGATGCTACATAAGAATTGGATCTGCCGGATCTATACCGTTTTGATCTTTTTCTTGCGAAAAGAATTTGTATGGGTGTGAAACGAGCGAGCGGTTTATGAAATAGGTGTAGTTCCAATCTCGAAAGAGTTCAATGGTAATTATAATTGCCCTCCGTATTATTTTCTTTATCTTATCGCTCATTATCTGTACTCGAACTTCAAGCCCCGCAGTTGGTACCCGGGGGTATGACATACGTAGTGCTTCCATGAAGGTGGGTTTAGACCTAATGTAGAAGGGAAATTTTCGTGGAATTAGGTCCTACCTAGGTTAGTAGGTTAGTACCTAATGTTGGACCAAGCGCGCATAGGTAGACCCCGCAATCTTGATTCTGTACGTACTTGGCTACGTAAGGCAGGTACCTAATTTACTACGTAGATAGCGTATCATCCGGTCCAAGGCGTCGGGTTGGGGTAACAATTTCAACTTGCAATTCGGCTTAGCCAGTTCTAATCCTTCCCAACAAATAAGCTTGTATTCTCCCATCTATGTTTATCCCGACGCTGCCAAAGAACGTTACCATTGATACTTGCACCCGATGGGTACATTACACGCCTCTTCCATAGCAAGTAAATTACTATCGTGATGGGTATTTGTCGCGGACGTCCAAAGCGGTGGTCTCTAAACGATACATATGGTTAGTCGATTGGGCTCTTGTCGAAAGCCAACTAACTTTATCTAGGCTTCATCGCAACCTTCTTCGAGGCGCAGACACGAATGTACAGTACGGCTATAGCACGGCGACCTTCCAACTCGTCACCGATACCTATAAGTACGAATGCTTCATCCCGTAGTGAATCAAAAATCTCAAAGAAAGCACCGCGACGCGATGCCCAACGTAGCTTTCATACGTACTTTGTTACACACCTCCCGTCCTCTTCGTTGCATCCAGACTCTCGTGCCCCAGCCGGGCCTCACCACAAGTTGCCTCGCTCTGCTGCCGCGCCTCATACCGTCATTTCTGGGGCGGCTCCTGTGTCTCCGCCTCATCTGCCATCCAATCGCGACTTGACCGTGGTTCGCATCCCCTTACGCAGTGCTAAGCATCATTTCGGAGTGGCAGATTCAAGAGGATCTAGGGCATACAATGAGGACACAAACCAGGCTGGTACCATCGATATCCCCGCGTTCGCAAAGCGAGGTCCTATTAGTCTTGTTCGTAGCGCTATGAACAAGACGGGAGAAGGAACTTCGGCCGACAGTCCATATGGGGATCCTCAGATTTTTTATTTTGCTGTTTTTGACGGCCACGGGGGCACGCAGTGCAGCGACTTTCTTCGGGATGAACTTCACGGGTATATTGAGGAGGCAGCCGAAGAATTCGAATTAGAAAGTAGCCTCCGGACGGTGCGGAAGGGACGTAGGTTGGATTCAGAATCGAGTTCGCCGACTCCGATCCTATCTGATGCCGAAGCTGGCGGCCAAAAAAGACTGGATCGGCTGGACATTCAAGGTTCAGAGGCCGTAGCAGCCAAGGCAGACGTACCAGAAATAGACAAGCGCGGCGTAATTCGCGAAGTCGAGAACCCCGACGCCGTCGAGGGGGTCCAACCTACGCCAGCCAAAGCGTCGGAATCAAAGGCCCTGCGGCTGCAGAACGAATTGGTCCAAGAGTATAAGAGCACAGTCGGTGGATATTTCCGGCGCTTCCACCCCCCGTATTTTCATCTCAAGCAAGATCCCGATTCACCCATTAGCGTCGAGTCCGTTCTTACGTACGCATTCCTTCGTGCAGACCTCGATTTTATTGCTGCCCAAGCCCGCAAGCCCGACCCCGACGATCCCTACGTAGCCGATACGGCCCTCAACTACGACGAAGTGCTTGGAAAGCCACACCATCTGCCACCGTCTGGTCAAGGCATCGGCGGACGCACAAGATTTAAAGGGGGTTCGACGGCTTCTGTTGCACTCATCTCTACCCCGACACCGGCTCCGTTTTGGCACCCCGCTGCGAGTTCCACCCTACTGGTCGGCCATGTAGGTGACACACGCATCCTCCTATGTGAGACTGCTACCGGTCTTCCCCGTCCACTAACTTCGGATCATCGGCCGAGCTCTCCAAGCGAGTCTCATCGGCTCCGGCGGTTTGCGGCGTCCTTTGTGACGGATTCATTTGGCGAAGAGCGAATCCAGGGTCTTGCCAACTCTCGAGCATTCGGAGACATGGCGTCTAAGCGTCTAGGTGTTTCGGCCGAACCAGAAATTACGCGGACGGAGCTGGGGCCAGCTCAGTACAGCTTCATCGTCCTTATGTCGGACGGCGTATCGGGGACCCTGAGCGATCAGGAAATAGTGGATATTGTAAAGGAGGCAAAGACGCCGGAACAGGGTGCCAGGGATGTGGTGGCGTATGCCACCGAGGTTAGCAGCGACGGCGATAACGCAACATGTCTCGTAGTTAGGCTTGGCGGGTGGGAGCGTAGAAGCGAGGGAGGTTTAGGAAGCCTAGGCACTAGGGAGATTCGGGATTTTAGGCGCAACGAAGCCATGGATCCTCGAAGGGGAATAAGGTAACCGCTTCTAGCTTTTTGCTTAGGAAAAGCGTATTATAGTCATTTCAAGCGTTGCTTGCTATTTTTATATATTTGCGTTACGTCTATCGTTTAGCCCGGTGTAGCGCGCCACGGGATAAATTCCAATGCACGTTGTTATGGAGATAGGGACTGTTATTTTCGACTACTAAATTACCCGAACCTTGATGCCCATCTTCCTTGGATTAGTTAGCCCTTCCTAGGAGCACTGGACGAGCATTGAAAAGCTATGCTGATGAGTGCAGATACTGTAGAGTAGAAAGAATAAAAGGAGATGTAACAGGTGGATTTTTAGAGGTCAACTAGAAAGTTTCGAGACGTTGAGTCATTATCTCGATTCAAGATTATTCTATAAAAGTATAGGAGGGGGATCTGCCAGTGCATTCAGAATATAATTGAATACGCAGTTTCTACTAGCAAGTCTTTTGAATTTAGTGTAGACAATAGTATCGACAAGAGCGATTTCCAAGGTGTATTCAAATACTCTTAAACATACCTAGGTATACAGAGGTAATTCACTAGAACTGTTAGGCAAGACTTTGGGTTGCCACCTCAAATCTAATATTGGGAACCCCTATCTCAAAACTTACTCACCCGCCAACGCCATCCCAACCAGGTTTGCTTTGGTACATTCATACTTTAATAATAGGGAGGATTTCCGTACCCGCCTCCCCATTGCTGTTGCCCGTAAGGAGGATATCCTTGTGGTGGCTGCGGGGCCCCGTATCCTTGATCGGGATAGGGCGGAGCTGGTTGTGATGAAGCGTAATACGAGGCGGCTTCGCCCTGAGGTGGTGCTCCGTACTGTTGATTCTGACCGTAGCCGTAGTGCTGCTGGCCGTAATCTTGCTGCGAGGGTTGGTGCGGCGAATAACCGTAACCCGGACTGGCGGCTGGGCGTCCTTGAGAATGAGAAGACGTTGGGCGGCTTGATCCGTAGCCTGATGCTGGACGTAGTGTATCCCCGGCACCCATAGCGTTTAGATCCCTCGTGGCACATTGGGACCAAAGAGAGCCTGAGGGTTTTCCGTGGCCCAGCTGCTCCATAAGTCCGCCGTCAAAGATGCCACCGCCGTGGGAGTGGCCTTTCTGTCCCGATAAAATGTGATTCTTGCCATTCCGTACGGACTCAGAGCCCAGCACTCGGTTAAGGTCGTGACGGCGGGGGTGTTCGTCGGCCCACTTGCGTACGGTATTGAACATTTCACGCTGTATCTCGACACGCTCATCTCGGAGGGCCGGATGGTGGAAAGCGCGTAAGACGTCGTTAACGACTTCGTCCACCGGAACGCCAGGGTTATCCCAAGCGTAAAGAATTCTTCTGCGAGGTGTTAACGTGGTTGGAGAGAGAGTGAGAGAGAGAGAACTTACGGAACGATGTATTGCAAGATTGTGGCGGCGATTCTACCGGCACACGGGTTGAGGACGTTTGTAAAATGGTCTTTGGAGAGCATAGAGTGAGTTGGGTCGGTGCAGTGAGGGTTCTTCCACGGTTCTAATTGCGAGTTGGCGCTGGCGCTGATGACACCAGAGGAACCGTCCTTGAGCACCTTTGTAACGGCGTTGATGATGGGCCTGACGAATGGAGCCAAAAGACCAAGGACGAATGCGGTAAGGGTTTCGCTGACGTGCTCGAGAAGGCTCTCCAAGCCTGGAATTTTAGCGATGCCCCTGTTGATCGACTTTACAATCTTGTCACGGAATTCTAAGATGGGATAGATTTGTTTGGAAACCTTGACGGGGTCAAAATTCTCGCTCATTCCGGGGACTACGTTGGGATTGGCTCGCGTGCTTTGTTCGTTCCGCCTCTCTTGATCATCCGCCATTCTCTTGAGGTTGCGAGCTTCAGAGGCCATCCCACCTCCGATGCCAGGGAGCTGACCTACGAGAGAGATGAAATCGCCTGCGCCAAAGCTACCGCCGAATCCACGGGTGCCGCTGCCTCCAGCCGTCCCGGAAGACTGCTCAGAATTCTTCAACGCGATGTCGAGCTGGTCGACTTCGGATTGGGTAAAGTGGTCGTTGGCTTCTCCCAGCACGGAATGAAGAAAGTCGACGCCGCCAAAAGTACCCGTCACCAAGGGAAAAACTCTCTTGCCGCGCAGATTGATCTCGGAACCCGACCCGCAATGAGGAAAAACATCGTGATAGCCGAGCTCTCGAAGAGCTAACTCGCAGTAGTTGCTATGAGCGCTAAAGTCTTCCATGCAGTGAAGCGCCTGTCCCAAACATCTCAAGGCTTCGCAAAGGTCCTCTTCTTTCCCCTTGCCGTGGGAACCGTGGTAATAGAGCCTTCCATAGTGTACGCACCTCCCAAAGCTAAACCTAAGATAGCCAGCACTAGTTGCCCAATTTCCATGTTCGTTGGCTATATAATTCTTCATGCCGGTACGTGGATCGATCTCGGTCTCGATGGGAAGGACGGGTCCTCTCAACCTCTTGTCGAAAGTCCTGGCGTCTAGGCCGTCGGCGTACCCGAGGGGATTGTCGATGTGCTCTTCCGGACGGTAGACGCCGAGGCGTTCTTCCGTGACTTCAAACTCTTCGGTAGCGTAGCCATTGGCGAGGAAAGATAAGACCCATACCAGGACGCGAATGGTAGCGGCGTTGACACCTTTCAAACTTCCTACGTCGATGGCCTGGGAGTAATCGCGGAGCCAATTCCCAAAGTACGTACGCTGGACCATCAGGGTAGTCCATTTCTTTCCGTGGAGAAAGGCGATCGTCTTGAGCGTATCCTCGATATCACCGTGGCGCCAATTGTGACCTTCTACCTGAGCGATGGAAGGAATGTTACCAGCACCAAAAGCAGCAGCCCTGCCGGGCATCGCGATCAAGATGACGGCGATGATAAGCAGAAGGCTGCCTGAGCCGAATCGGTATGAAGCCATGGCGTCCCCTTGACGGATGCTGAGATGAATGAGATGTGACGAGTTGTAATGGTGGCGGGGTAAATCTGAAGGTACTTTTAAGAGTACACGCCGAGTGTACGATAAGATTACCTACATGTAGGTACTAAGCTAGGAGGTAGGTAGGTAGTTACCGGTGTAAGAATTACTTGGCACGGCAGAAGCCGCTTAAGCCTTTTACTAACGTTATCGACGAAGTACGATGTACAAGAAAAGAGAGAAGAGGTGAGGGATGAATATGAGAAAATGAGAAATGAGAAAATGAGAAGACTCTACAGTGAGCTGAAAGAAACATCGCCTAGGAGCTAAGCCTTAAATTGCAACATTACCATACCTCAGGTCGCTTCATCATTCCGACCCTTCCAATCAAGTTCTTGATAGTCCAAGCCGGCATTACCGCTACTACTTTGATGAAGTCATACTGACCGTTACTAGGTGGCTAGCTGATGTATTAGGTATGCACCGTAGTAAGCACGTGCATATAGGTTAAGCAGGTAGGTTAAGTAAATGTGACTCAACTTTTTAGCTGTTACTAAACATTAAAATAGTACCCAAAGTGCGCAAATGCAGCCCTATGCCCAAAGATGGTTAGTCTGCTTCCGGAGGCTCTTGGGACTTTTATACGCGAGATCTCATATCTCCTCGGGAATGACAAATCCGTACGTTCGGCACTTGGATCCTTTTTTGTATCCAGATACGACGTATACAGACGTATGTATATAGACAGTCGCAAGTATGTTATGTGCCTCTATGTAGGCATAACCGGCGAAAGCTACATACACAAGGTTTCTCCACGAGGAAAAAACTGTGCCGGACGCCATTGTCATTTCGCATTGCCGCTTATACGATGGTCTAACGAAGATTTTTTTTAAAAAAATTCATGTTTTATTTTTTTTTTTAATCTTTTTTTTTTTTTTTTTTGCTGGCACGTAAACTATCATAGAAGGGCTATAGACGACGTCCTACAGGCTTTTCCGAATACGAACCCCTTTTATTCCCGAACGTGCTAGACAGGATCACTTGGCGGCGATACTTTATGTCGGCGAGGCGAATCTTGTACCTGTTTTAACTAATAAATAGGATTTGTATTAGTGTCGTCCCACGTAGAACAGAAGTTAAAGGCTATTGCAATGTCAACTGAATACTCATGGTGTAGACTATTGGCGGTTCGCCGCCCGGTGTCTAGAGCCCGCCAGAGCACATCAGTGCTGAGCGTGTAGATCATTCCTAGCCAGAAGAAAATTTTATTTTTGCCAGAGCTTGATCAATTTCATTTGGACGAATAGGCGAGAATTTACAGGCTCGCGTACCGAGACAAGCCTTTAGGAGGTCAGCTACACTTTTAAATTAAGCAATCCTAACCTACTGCAGGCCAGAACAAGTAAATGTCAACGAATAAATCTTACCAAATGTAAAAAACTCTGGGGATCAAGCGATGGTGACGCAAAAGGAAAAGGATAACTAGCTGCGGGGAATGACACACGCGGTTCCTTAGCGATCTACTCGTCCTGGGTCGTTATTGGCTGAGGGCGTTGAGGCTCTCGGTGGAGACTAGTTGATATACCGATAGCTATAGGTTCAAGGCTGTCACATTTTAGTTCTTCTGATGGTGTAGCGGTGGCCCGCCGTTTCGGTAACGAGCAATGTAGAGCCTCCGCAGGACGCATAAGCCTCGTGAGAAGCCTCCAGCCCCTACGCCCTTACGCCGTCAACCCGAAAAGGGTATAAGTAGTTACCAATTCGGGCCGGGGCTTGCGCCCAGGTAGTAGCCAGAACCTGAACAGACCACGATCACGACGTCGTATCAATTCAGCTGTATAAAATGGCGGTGGCCTCGGCCTCGCAGTTCAGTTCCGCCTTGCACGACAATGGCTTCAACCGGTACCCTCCGGCGTGTTGGCTTCGAGGCGAGGCTCCCAAAACGATGTGCGTCGCATGCGGATATCTTCTAACATACCTTTTACCACGAACGCGAACAGAGCTGCAGGGGTGATCGCGCCATTATGCGACTGTGTAACCACACCACAAGTTACTAGATGCCGCCATTCCTTCTATCCTTGAGCGGTGCCTGACATATGTCCGAGTGCTGAAGTGAGATGATTTCCTGTAAGACAGTCTGGCGGATGCGGTTGGTTTGATCCTGGTGCCGCGTAATTATAATTTCACCGCCTCGGGTTGGTTGTGTGGTCAACTCTACGCGAGACATCGAAAATACATCGTACGAGCGGGCACCGATGACGAAGATGACGTGAAGTTAGCCCTATGAGGAACGGCGGCACAGCTGGGGTAGTTTCCAGAAGGTCGGTATCGGTGAGATAGCTTTGAGCCCCTGATACGCCTCGCCGAGTCGCGTTACCGCACTTGGTCGTCCTACCGAAAAGCACTGCGCCTGTCCTGAGCGAATCCGCAATTTCCTAGTCGGGACCTGGAGATTCTTTCAGTAGCAGACTCTGTTTCGGTTATTTGACAAGACCAAAACCGGCGAGTAAAAAGGCGGGAAGCTTAAGCGAAGGTCTGTATTGCTCAGCATAGATGTCCTTTGGACGCAAGAGTCACAGCTGGCGGCAATATGACAAGCTGACTTTCCCCATCTATTCAACTTGCACAGCCCTACGAGGCAGGCCGCTCCGGTGGGTCGAGCTAAGGAGAATCTGCCGTCTTGGATTGCTCGGAAAGATGCGTCTCACGGCGGTCATTCCCCCTTGTGATTATTCTGTCAGCACGAGTAATTCTGGCGGCCCGTCTATTCTACTAAGCACCCTTCTTAGAATTGACCCACATTCAGCGTGCCAGCCACGAACAAACGGAAATGGCTTAAAGAGGAAATATCGAATATCAATTTACGCGGAGGCGGTGCGCGCGAGACTTGGAGAGACGTTGGAAATATATAAGAAACGGTCTGGCAGAAGTTTGACCAGACAAAAGTTCAAATACAACAACAGCAACAACAACAATAACAACAACAACAATTTGGACACTTGCCTCGACGCTTTAGTCTGCCCCAACTTGAAGACGTATTATAGATTTTATCATGACTCTCACTCTCTGGAAGGATATCTCTCCTATGGGCCAGCCACTTCGGCAGCCGTCCAGCAAGTCTCCACACATTCTAATTATCGGTGGTGGCGTTACCGGGTTAATATCGTGAGTGGATAACCCTTCTATTACCGGAAGGAGTCGCTAATTCTGAGGTCCCAAGAGCTTGGGTACTGTTGGATAAAGGATACCGCGTCACTATCGTCAGTAGCGCCTGGGTGAACGACGAGCAGCGTCTGACATCACAGATTGCGGGGGCCCTGTGGGAATTTCCGCCGGCCGTATGCGGCCAGCACACAGACAAGATCTCTCTAGCTCACTCCAAGCATTGGTCCATGACGGCGTACCACATATGGGACGGAATTGCGTCCATCCCGGCCCTAAGCGAAGCATCCGGCGTACGTATGATGCCATCAGACTTCTTCTTTCCGGAACTGGTAGAGAGCGATAAGGCCCAGGTCTCCAAGATGACCGAGATTATGGCTAGCGGTGTGAGGGGGTTTTACCGAGGAGCCGACATTATCGACGAGCGAGGAATTGACCCGTCGTACGGTGCCGTGGACGCCTACGAACTTTTGGCGCCGGTGATAGACACTGATAAGGCCATGGTGTGGCTAACGGAGCTCGTGGAGAGCAAAGGAGCCCATCTGGTCACGGATACTATCAGAGACGACTTAGTTGAGATAGAAGACGTGCTGCGGGATCGATTCGAAGCTGACGCCATCGTCAACTGCACTGGCCTCCAGGCTCAAGAGCTCGCTGGAGACGATAGTGTATACCCCATTAGGGGTGGCCTTATCCGTGTGATCAACGACGGGGTAGATTTCCCGAAAGTAGATGCCGCCCTGACTATCACGGCAGATGCGGCTCATTCCGCCAACGAGATAATCTTCCTCGTGCCCAGGAACGATAATATTTTGTGTAAGCTCTTAGCGCCCCTATCTATCTATGCAGTCACTAACTTGGGCAGTGATTGGCGGTATAACCGAGCCGCACGAGTGGAACTTGGACCTCACTCTTGATACGCCCATAATCCGTAGGATGCGAGAGAGATGCGAAAAGTTCCTTCCCGGCTTAGAAAATGCGAGGGTAGACCCCGAATACCCTTTTGCCCAGGGCTTACGACCTTTTAGAGGTCAGAACGTCAGGGTCGAGCGGGAACTCCGCAGGACGGGTAGCCGTATCGTCCATTCCTATGGACACGGCGGCGCGGGTTGGAGTTTGTCATTCGGCTGTGCACGAGACGTTGCGACGCTTGTCGACGAGGCCATCGAGGGGCTTCCAGCTCGACCCATGAGCGAGACGGTATTCGAACGAAAAGCAGCGGGATTTCAAAGGCCGAAGCCGAGGCGCTGAAGCAAATCATTTTCCTGTCATTCTCGGCGTTGATATTATAAACTGGGGCATGAAGAGTATAGGCGCAGGCCGGAGTATATTCCATACATAGACATTCTTACCATATTCTATTTGTATGTATACATAAGATCGATAACATTTCGTTATAGTCTAGCGGTGACCTCTTATCATCTGACCACCATAGAGACAGAAGCGTGAAAATGTCTTGCAGAGACTACTGACACGGGTAGGGCTGATGGGCTCCGAACCGGCGGGCATACCTACCAAAGCACCTCAGCAAATGCGTTGACGGGCTGCAAGGCTGTACCATCATGTTTTCTAAAGAGGTAGGTATTAGCTGCGTCGCACGTAAGCTGGCCGCATTCTGACCGCAAAAAAGGGGGGTCACACGGAAGGAAAACACCCTTTTCACGTGACCAAAATGAGACGTCGGGACATTCCCAACCTATGGGCGACAGGGAATCTTTTTAAGATGGGAACAAAACGCGTACAGCTACTTGGCGTTTCGATTCTAATTTGGATATGTCTTGGTACTGACGAAGTGGGTGAGACGGATCAACTTTACAGTAAGCTTTGCGGTGGAAATGTCTGTCTCCTAGGTTCGGTGCTAGATATAAAGAAGCCGACCACGAAGGTTGAGGCGGACAAGCATTTTAGAAAGCTCTATTTGAATAATTGGTCTAACCGAGGCAAACTGGACGGTTGTAGTTCTGTGAGCGACGAGAGGAAAAGGCCGATGGTAGCGCGGATAAGGAGTGATCCCCGTGGACTCGCATTTATTCGCTAATCGAACAGAAATTGTCCCTACGTACCTGCCTAGGCAGGTAGCGAACTAGGTTGTTTCTTTTATTACAATCTCCATAGGGTCAGTAAGAACTCTGAAATTTAACATGGGCACGGGTGTGCTATGTCACAATTATCGCGTCCGGGTTCGGCCCTAGAAAGATCTGAGACGAAACCCACCTCCCGGTACTTACGGAACTGGAGAACCTATCCCCGCTGTTAATCCCGCCTCGAGAGAGATTAAAATAGCGGGCTGGTAGCACGCTAGGCCATTATCGCAGTAGTGTAATCCAATTCCCCATCCCTCTGCGTCATTCTGCCTGTCTGCCGGGGGCGTTCCCCAGGCACCTCACCGCCCGCCAGAATTATGCGGTACTGCATGTACATAGTACAATACATAGAGTTCCAAGTTTTACCTCTGTGAAGCACGACTCAAACGCCATATCAGAGTTAATATGCTTAGGCCGTGTACAGAACTCTACAAAACAAAGGCGACGTGGCTCGTTTTATAAACAGATTTCCTTTTCTTTCTCCATTGGCTTATTTACGCCTGTTTTCACTGTTTTCAACACAAGTTACCAGGATATAATGTGAGGCTTGTTTTAATATTGTCTAACCTAGGTAGTTAGGTACCTATGTATTAAACTATGGAAAAGGTATAATATTACCGAGTCGCTCTCGAAAGTCGAACGATACCTACTCCAGGGCTAACCCAAAGTAAGGCTGTTGCAGTACTCGGGCTTGGTGGGTACGATGCGTAAATCCGAAAGCCACTAATAATGGATAGAGCTCTTAGCCGCCTAGCCATATGCAGAGTTAAGGCGAAACTCCGCTAAACCATAAACCGGAAATACATCCCCTAGTGTTTTAGTTCAGTGTTTAGATGCAAACTTATAAGGGCGAGCCATCGAGGACAATAACCTGGCCCGACGTTTTAATTTCTGGACCTTTGTCAACCTCCTTTTCCAATTTTCAAACGCCAATTGCACCTCTTCAATTACCATCTCAAATTACAAGATGATATCGATACAACGTCTCGCCAATATGACCGGTACTCTCGATTGTCTTTGATCAGGCGTCTGCCGGACCGGACGACACCCTTACACCATCCAGACACCAGTTCTCCACGATTCTACTTCTAATTTCCTGGCGCCTACGGAGGAAACCGACTACATACGCTTCTCATATACGAAATACACCAGAAATATGTTGCTCCAGGATTGCGGCGAGGACATAAAGTCCCTGAAAGATCTCAAGGACGTGCCCTACTACGAAGAAAAATCCGGGTCACTTCACATTAGACCAGAATCTCCCGAAGTCGTTCTTCAGGAAGCGTATATTTCTGCCAAGGATATAGCCGTTGAGCGGCCGTTACTACATCCTAGTGCCCCACCCGTAAACTTCGCCGTGGTTCTTCCCGGCTTATACCGAAGCGGCTATCCCAAGACCGCTGATTATCCGTTCATGCAGACCCTCGGGCTCAAGACTATCGTCACTCTGGTCGGACATGATCTCCCCGACGGTTATCAGCAGTTTATCCAAGAGAACCGAATCAAGCACGAAATATTTGACATGGCCGGCACGAAGAAGGCTGAAATACCCATCAAGACCATGCAGTCCATCCTCTCTATCGTCAGCAACCGGAAAAATTATCCTCTGCTCATACACTGCAACCAGGGGAAGCACCGAACCGGATGCGTCGTTGGAATCCTTCGCAAGATAAACGAATGGGATACTACCAGCATCATTCGAGAATACAGCAAGTTTGCGGAGCCCAAGATCAGAGAGACAGACGTCAAGTACATCACCAACTTTAAGATGGCCGATACCCGAGTCGTACCGAGACTAACTGGGTTGACCGTTCGAACGTTTTACGGCACGGTCATGCTAGCATCTTTTACTTTGTCTGTTTGGATATATTCGGGTGTCAAGTTTCTAATGCTCACGACTACGTAACTATCACTGATACCCATACGCATGCCCGGAATCGGGGGAGGATCAAAGTGTCAGCAGGTTTGATGACTAGCGAATCTAGTAGAGCTAGAATGTCTTATCGGGGAGAGTAGACTTGGCATATAAGCCGCATCACATGGCGTCGGAAAACAAACTGGCATTTTTGCAGGTTAACGATAGAGGGACGGGTGGTCGGTTTAGGAGACGATCAAGAGCTGAGGTGTCTCCCGGCGTTCTATATAGGGTTGGTTCCGACGGACAACTCCGTCGCATCTTTGATTTATTGTGCGATAATTTAGTCAAGGTGATTCTGGTATATAGAAGTGGATACGCCCGGATGCGACTTTTTCTAGCGCATTTAATATACAGGCAATACATAGGTAGACTCTTCGACTCTTCCTATAAGATCAAGACTAATTAACCCATCGCGGGTTATCTCTTCTCTCCTCCTTTTCCCTTTCGCGATCGCCTGTGCCGTATACCCACCCTGCAGCAAGAGCGTTGGCAATTCCTATACCGACAGCAGAGCCCCTAACTAACCCCCTGGCAGAAAAGCGATTCATAAACGTGCTAGGCCGCCTTCTCATGGCGAGTAGGGCATACGTACCGCTGGCGGCAGCGGTAATTCCGGCGCTATCGATTTTGAACCCTTGAAGATTTGCGTAGCTGGAGAAAAACAATATTGGCACGAAAAGCATGGGTCGGGCTTGTAGCGGGCGAAAGTGTAGAGCAGTTATCAAGGTAGCGAGACCCGTGGGTGCAAATGGGGAATCTGCCACGACAGTTAACTAAAGGCGCCTGAGTGGCTACCAAGGGAAATACGTACTTCCCCATGCTTCGAGGCGCGATCTCAAGGATTTGGAAGGTTCTAACGTCGCCATGGTTTAGAAATCGTATGTGAAGGCCAATACGGCGCTAAGCATTTCACGTATTCATGAGGGTTGGACCACAAGTTTAGGTGTTATAAAGGCCTCGCAAATCGGATTGAAAATCTTCCGGAGCAAAGCCTCATACCTATCGATGACGATAATGAGGCTCTTTAGATGTCAACGAATATGATTTCATTGGATAGCGTCTCGGTAGTGGGGCAATTAGGCGAGGCACATTACATAGGTAGGTAAGTACCTGTGCTTCTATCTGCCAGATATTTTACAAGTGGTGACAACTTTGTAGGTTAGATGATAATTCCAAGGTAAGCTACTTGACCAAAATAGAATTGAGCATTACCAATGCAATTCAAGCTGAAAAGAGAGTTATAAAGAAATTTCAAATTGGGTTGGATATATCGTTCATTATCCCTGTCGGCAGCTATCAAATATGGATCACCAGCCACAGCAATGTCGTCAGGTGGTCTAGACCATTTGAAGCCACATATACGCTAAGGCTATCAGTAGAAGTTTTGACCTATCAATTGTTTTAGGTAACCTTCCATTAGTTAGAGAGCCCTGGACTTTGGAACTTGACATTTTGCGAGTTCCCGGCTCCCATTCGAAGCCTCGATATTTTAATCCGACGACAACCTCGGCCGCCTGCGTTCCTTCAACTTGGTCAAGTTTCGCCTTTTGGATCTTGTATTTCAACTGCTTCTATTCGCCTTTCGGTAGCATTATCCGACCGACATTCGACATTCGACATTCGACATTCGACATTCGACATTCGACATTCGACGTTCGATATTCGATATTCGATATTCGGCATTTGTATCTCTGTCCGACTCCGAATAGCAAACGCTTCGTTGAGACTGCTCATCGCTCTCATGCCCAGCGCAACCTCTTCCGGCGCCGACACTTCGGGCGGGTCGGCCCGGTCGCGAGATCATAATCAAGGAAATCAGGAACGTAAATGTACCCCCGAGCAAAAGGCGGCGGTCCTGCGGATTCGACGGTGCAAAGCAACCGCCTTTTACGACATCTTGGATCTCGAGGCAGTCAAGACGACGTGTAGCGATGCCGACATCAAGAAAGCCTACCGTAAGCAGTCGCTGCTTACGCACCCAGACAAGAACGGCCACGAGCACGCTGATGAGGCTTTCAAGATGGTTAGTCGCGCCTTTGGCGTGCTTGGCGACAAGGAAAAGCGCGAGAAGTACGACCGCTTCGGTACCGATCCGGATAGTAGGTTTGAGACCGCCAGAGCCCAGGCTGGCAACTTTGGCGGCATGAGGCACGGGTTTGGGGCTGGGGCAGGCGGAGGAGGCATGTGGGAAGACGAAATCAGCCCGGAAGAAATGTTTACAAGATTCTTCGGTGGTGCTTTTGGTGGTCCTTTTGGGGGTGAGTTCTCTTTTGTCCCGACAAAAAAAAAGCGTCTAACGGTGTAGGTTTCGATACGGGGCCTCAATTCGTCTTTAATATCGGTGGTAATAGGGGTTTCCGCGTGCACCAGATGGGAGGAGCAAATCCCCGCAGGAGACCCCGGGAAGCCGAAGCTCAGCAGCGGCCTCAGACCGGCTGGGACACGCTTATCAGTTTGCTTCCGATCTTGTTTCTTTTCGTCTTCCCCTTGCTATCGTCTATATTTTCAGGTGGCGGAACGCAACCAG
This sequence comes from Daldinia sp. FL1419, assembly GCA_025201765.1. Lineage (NCBI taxonomy): Eukaryota > Fungi > Ascomycota > Sordariomycetes > Xylariales > Hypoxylaceae > Daldinia > Daldinia sp. FL1419. Next base: position 146,531 of record MU623432.1, read on the forward strand.
CAGTACCCTCGATGGTTTTCGACGCTGCCGTTCCGCCCCTAACTTTTCATCGAACTACACCCAAACTTGGTGTCGACTACTACGTAGATCCTGCTCAGGTGGTAGACTGGAACGATTACAAATTTCGCCAGCTGGACAAGGAAGCTGAAGTCGGTTTCGTGAGGGTTCTCCGGCGCCGCTGTGACGCGGAGATGCGCACCAAACGTGACTTGATTGACAAGGCGCAAGGATGGTTTTTCCCGGATCCGGACAAGATGAAGATTGCCGACCAATTCGAGATGACATCGTGTAAACGTATGGATGCCCTAGGTATCTCGCGGTAGTCTTTTAAGTCAGCTATACCATTTTCAGACTTGAGTACGAAACTTGCCACTTGGCCGATATGACCAAACCGGAAAAGAGCTACGTGTCGATTAGACTATTTTAAATGCGACAGGCGTTTAGGGCAGATATTAGGAATCATCAAGGGAGCATAATCTTTGTAGAGTAAAGCTGTGTGCGGCGGATGAAGAATTTTTATACCGTCCTCCAAGTGATGATATAGACAAACGGCATTCTCATGTGTATCATGTTCTATCATGTGTACACATCATGTGTAAATCATAATAATTATAGTTGCCTCAACGGAAATTCCAAAGTGATACTATCGACAGGAATTTTGAATCAGACTTGTCTTATAGATAGGTACTCGCGAACATTTCCCTATCTTTTGTACTAGCATTAGCTTAGCTGGCGAACAACATGAGAGTGGATTGATCAAAATATGCCTAGGCCCTAGGTAGGTACCTACACCTATTCAGGGATGACGTATCGATAATGTGCTAACGAGTTCCATATGCTATCACGAGGCGGACCAAGAAGTGAAGAAACAACTGTGTTCCGCGAGGAATTCCATCTACAATAGAACTATGAGACTCTTACAGGGTTTGCTCTATATGTAAGACGACTCGAAATTTGACATAGGCATAGCATTTATAAGGTTAGCGTGAGTGTCAATCCCACCTTGGTAAACATGAGTCTTGAAATAACATAAGCTCAATATATACATAGGTGGGTAAATGGTAAGGTACTTTGGCAAACGCCACAATGAAGATAGGTATATTCCATATTTAATAATAAAACAGCTCACTACTCCCTAGAGCACCATATTACCAGTAATACTATCAATAAGTCCGGAGACTACTGAATTATAATGACAATGAAAACTTCCTAGCCTTTTTAGTAACGGTGTTTCTACTGGTCACATGCGATAAGGAAAACACAGGCTCGCCTCTTGGAACCAGGCAAGTTCTGGAGGTTCCGGTCCATTTAGCAGCACACAAGAACTGTACGCGCCAATCGAACGGGTAAAGCTATAATAATCGTACCGAATAACCTTGGGGATAAACCGGGAGATCTAAAAAGGCCGCCATGGATTTCAGGGAATAAATTCGAACCGGCTCGTCTTGATATTACCCAGTGACTTCGTCAGTTCAAGTCAGGTCAGGTCAAGCTTTTAACTGGCCTGACGAAGTCGCTGAATTATTACCTATACCTGAGCAAATATGTATTTTTAAGGTGTTAGATGATGATAAATAGAACCTAATTTGGTACCTATATTGGAGTTTGGGCTTTAACCTATATGGTAGTATACGTCTAATTAGAACTTATACACTCTTACCCTCCCGAGCTTGGTTCCTACTTAGATAGAATTACCAATTATGGACTCCTAGTAAAGGCCCTCTCTTGAACGGTTCTATCACCTCGAATATCACGGGCGGCGGCAACTCGTCTTGATTCCAGTAGGCCGTCCCATACCTCAACCAACGCGCATATGTTCCCGGCACATCGTCCGATCCTTCGTTATCTCTCCACAGTGAACCCAAGGTATATTTATACACCCGTATGATCATACCGTGAGCTAGCTTAAACCCGAAGCTTTTCTGAAGACAAGCCTCTACAATCTCTCGGGCCAACTTTTGTTCGTCACTCTCCGCCTCGCCAAGTGTCGGAAGGGACAGAGACATTAATTCGAAGGCTTTTTTCCCGTCCCAATTCGTAAATTCGTTGATCAGCTGGGACCCTACCATCCATTCTATCCCGTATACGTGCTCCGTAACATACTGGGGCCCGTCCCACCCATCCATTTCGTCCACCAAACCCATAACCATCAACGTCGCTTGGCCTTGGGCGATGTAGTCGCTCAGCATTTTTTGAACTTCGTCTGACCCAATCGTCTTGCCGCCTTCTTGAATCGTTGCAGAATTGCTCATAAGTGGAACGCCCTTCAGAAGCGGACTAGCATGCATCCCTTCGGTGCTAGTCTTTCCGCCATCTTCAGCCCACAGGGCAAGAAACAGCCGGTGACATCTCTCGAAAAAAGGGTTTTCGGGGCGACAGGCAAGGAAATAATTAGCCAGGCCGCCGTTCATATTGTACGAGAGCACCTCAAAAGGAGAGGCAGGATTAGCAATGACCTCGTTCCACAGCCGGTCCAGATCTCCAATCTGCATTAAGCCCACGTCTGCGTACACGCCGCCGTACCGAAGTAGCAGCGGCCACCGCACAAGATCCGAGACGTGTTGCATGGCATAACGACCGCCGATGGTACCATGAGTAAAAGCGCGCGGGACCATGAGAGGATCTGAAACGTCTAGGAAATTAGCCACGTTGGAAAGAGAGCCCGGGGCCCGATCAACGACCCTAATCGTCCAGCCACATTTCGATAGACGTCGATGCCAGGCACGCACGTTGCGCTTCGTATATGGGTGCATCGTATCGTAACCAGAGTGCCAAAAGAACCAGACATTCTTTTCGCTGAACACGCCTTTTGAGTGCGTAATGTCGTAGTCTACTTCGGCGTCATTCCGCGTGTCTAGAAACTCGTGCGGAACAACGTGGACACCTCGTGGGATAGGGTAGTCGCCCATTTTAACTTTAGTCTACCTAGAGGTTTTTGATATCTAGGGTATGTTGCAAATAGCAGTCTCTGACCATACTTATATCCATAGGCCCGTCGGCCATCGTAGGGCCCAGCCACCATGGTTTCATGCTGAATCAACAAAGTTCTGAGCGCCATCATGATTCAGGATGAGCGTCATACACGTGACCGTACTATAATTTAACGGTGGCTTAGTACGGATCCGCAGACCCAGCAAGCTTTCTTTTGCTTGATATAATGAAGGTAGGAAAGTGAGGTAGGCTTTTTGAGGTGATATTGGACCGTGAAAGTGATAAGGATGATATATTGCATACCTATGGTCCTATTTATTACATTTTTACGGCCTGTCCAACCCGGCTAGTTTTTCTTCTCTCCAATACCACAAACCTGCCCACGTAGCACCCGAACCTACGAGGAGTTGGCCCGATACCACAGCTAGAACGGCTTTGATTGCCTCCGTAGTCTTGATGTACCCCAGTCGACGCAAATCCCAAATCGAATATAGGTTGGCGCTTGCAAAGGACACAACAGCGATTGCCATGTCATATTTGAAGAATATGGATATCTCGTTGGATAAGCTCGTCAAGTTCCACGACGGCACAAAAGGGTTTGGCAGACTAAGGAAGGTCTTGGTGATTGACAATCCTGGATGTATCCAGGCGTAAAAGAGGGTCGCGATGTGAACCGTAGCCTGCATGGCGAATGCGTACGTATAGGCGGACTGGAGGATAGGCACATCCTTTTTATCATAGCAGTCGAACTGGTGCTCCTTGTCGTATTCCTCGACAGACTTGTTACCGCGCTGCCACCTGTCTAGGCTGGTAGAGAATATGTTTGTCAAGAGATTAAACAGAGGCGGCGCAAACTGCCACAGCGCAAGTAGGTGTTGCCAACTCCTAAAGGTCGGAACGGGCAGGAGAGCGAATATAGTCGGAAGCACGAAACCGAGCGTCATGGCCGGGATCAAAGACTTGGCTACGCTGATCGGAACAACTCGACCGGTCGGTAACTCGTGAGTGAATATGCTACCCAGAATAGCATGTGCCGGGCCGATTCGTCCGATTCCTAAAAGCTGCATGCCTACCGAATACACGGATGGCAAAGCAAGGGGAGTCCCTTGGTTTCCCGATCGATATCCTTCGATGCAGTATATGAGCAGCGGGGACATAAGTTGGGAAAGAAAGTTAACGAGTTGCAACCTAGCCGAAGGGTCTATATCCATAAGCGGTATCGCCAAAACCGACACACGCGTGTTGAGCATCCCCGAAATGCTACTTTCGCCGGACCATCGGATGTCTATCGGCGTCTTGCGTGCCCAATCTCTGACGGCAGCCAACGGAAGTCGCCATACCTTGGCCGTAACGAATAAAGCGAGACTCATAATTCCAATCATGGCGCATCGACCGAGATATGTACGTTCTTTACCAAAAGGGACGGCCGGCAACTCGTCGCGGTAAGGGATCGCTCGGGGTCGTTTGGGAACAGGGAGTGCTTTAACAATCGCGCCGCCGGTAAAAACGTCGGTTAGACGACCTAGCTGGCCTTCCTTGCCTGATAGAGGTGCTAAGAAATCCAAGAGTAGCGAGGATAAGAAGGGGTTCTCGTAGGCGTTTATCGACTGGTGCTGATGAGCTGAATCGACAATCATATGCGCTCGTTGCTTTCTAGCGCTTTGCGTCTTTTCAAAGACCTGCTTGATCTCCTCATCTGATAGACGGTCTAGAGTCCCACCGCGACCGTCTCTCTTTCGTAGCAAGGCATTAACAAGCTCTGCGCAGGATTCAATGGCCCCGTTGGCACCTTGGCCACTGATCGGATTAGGCTGCGATACGTTAGGACAATAGGAAGAGGAAAGAATGGGATTATCATACCTTGTGCGCCGAATCTCCTATCGTGAGAATTCTACCAAAGAACCACTTTTCGCATACAAACTCGTGTAGAGGCGTTAGAGTAGATGATACGCGCTTGCCATAAATTTGGCCAAACGTGAATCTATCGGTTATAGGTAGGTCAGAGTTCTGTTTGACAAACTCGGCCTCGTCTTCTCTCGTAAAACTAGGTATGTCCTGGCCATATTTCGTCTCTGGAAGCTTGTCAAATAGAAACCAGTAGACACGATCCTCCGGCCCTGAAACAACAAGCTGGGACTGAAGTCGGCCTAGCACGATATGCTGCTCACCTCTGACCCATCCGGGAACGTGCTTAGCGATACCAAAGCTGCACCTGTAATAGCAAGGGACGTTATCCTGCTCTTTGGGGTCGAAATAACCCGGCCGGATCTCGTTACCAAGAGCAGTCATCGTAGACCGAACAGCGCTATGAACACCATCCGCACCCACGAGGATCGTGCCCTCGAATACGGAACCGTCCGCACACGTAACCCTGACGCCTTCACTCGTCTCGGTCACAGCAGAGAACTTCTTTTTTAGAAATACTCGACCCTTATGCCGAAGATGATCGTAAAGAATCTGTAAAAGCCTTTGCCTATCGAAGAATAGAAGCCCATAGCTATGTCTGCGGTAATGATTAGGGCGCTCGCACTTTATCGAATCAGAAATACATACCTCCGTTCAAAGTGTTGTCTTATATCGTGGAGGATAGACAGAATCTTGCCGTGTTTATCTCGTAGGTACGACTTGCCGTAATTATCTTCACCTTCAAATATCTTGAGGATCTGCTCGTAGCATCCTATCTGATCGAGAATACGCAAGCCGTTGGGGAATAGGCCGATGCTGGCACCTACTTGAGGTGCGATATCCGCATGAGCTTCTAGGAGCGTATAGTCCAAGTCGAACTTTTCTAGCATGTTGGCCAGGACGAGGCCGGCAATGCCGCCGCCGGCGATGACAACCCTGAAATCGCTGTCCGGTTTCATAGCGTTAGAGGAGAAGGTATCAAGTGTAAGGTATCGAGCATAGGCGATGCTCGAGTAAAAATGTACGGAACGTTCACAACGTTCACAACTGACGAATATATAACATCAAAATATCTACGGGAATTTGGAGGGTTCCGATGACAAGGGTAGCTTGCTTGTCGGGCTAATCAGAATCCCGAGTCGGCGAGCGGTGTGTCTATCCTGGAGAGTAGGACGGTCCCGTAAATCACCTTGGGTATCGGCTTTGGGCACCAAAAGCCGGATTCGGATTCCGAACCTGAAATTCAGGTTATATATATATAAATTAAGAAGAATATTTTTTGGAAAAAAGAATTCTAATGTTTTTAATTGCTTAATAGATCTAAACAAAAGCTGTCAATAAACATTTTTATTTATATTTTAGGAAACCAGGGGCCTAGAGGCATGATACTGGGGAAGAAACAACTTTAGAATAAGATACCTCTTTAATAATATCATTTAAGCTGTCTTGATATATTAGCAAATATATATTTGGTAAGCATTTTATGTTTCATTCCATTAGGAATTATATAATGAATTTGGCCCAGTATATATGGTCAATGGATACTTGCTTCTATAACAAGATTCAACTGTATTTGGATTAATAATGAAATTCCGGTATTCGCACCTCAGATGGTATCCATACGGTCCCGCAACTGATTACTATATTTGCTCAACTTCTTTTGTAAGATGTAAATAAATTATTTAAATAGTTAGGGTTAGGGTTAGGGTTAGGGTTAGGGTTTAGGGGTTAGGGTTAGGGTTTAGGGTTTAGGGTTTAGGGTTAGGGTTAGGGTTAGGGTTAGGGTTAGGGTTAGGGTTAGGGTTAGGGTTAGGGTTAGGGTTAGGGTTAGGGTTAGGGTTAGGGTTAGG